>CM076583.1:152603758-152700157 GCA_034641835.2 Pinus albicaulis | reverse complement strand
ACGGGCACCCTTCTTCTCCTATCGATCTCTATAAAAATGTCCCTGTCTGCTTAGCTAGCAAGATGGTTCTTATAGACCATTGAGGTCTTGGATGGTCAGCTAGATTACATCATACTCCTTTGAGGAAGTTATATGTACACCATGTCTACCATAGCATACTCCCTCTTTTGGATTATGATTTTCCCCCACAAGGATCACATCATCGTCGTTGACCAGTTAACATGTCATTACAAGCAACCCATGACGAACGTTGATGTCGTTCTTCCCTATGTAGACACATTTGCAAAATCTCTCACATGGTACCAAGAATATGGCCTTGGCCAATTCAAATCATCGTCTATCCTTGGATCATTCCTAGGAGATCCCCCTGGCATACCAGAATCATTCATTGATATATCAAGGGCCCCAGTGTGCATGATGTCATCATCAAGCACCGAGACTAGCTAAGAGATAGAGACCAACAGTAATGAAACCAAGTCTACTAGCACGACAACTTCTCTGTCCTATGCCATCTCCCAAACTCGTTTTCTATACCCTCCACCTGGTTTTATGACACAAAAAGTTTTGGCAACAGTAGTGTTACCAAACATATCATTTGCAATACCAGTTTCGTACTTGATCCCACCATCCACGATGGAAGGCTTGGGCATCAATGCTATATGATTAACCCCTCTTACTCCTAAGGAGGCTCCACTTGTTAACGAAATTTCCTTAGCCATACTAGTTACGGAGGCCCACATCACAAAGTCAGTTAAATCGACCAGGAAAACCCCTAAAAAAGGGAAAAAGATAGAAAACCCCATCATGCCAAGGGAATTAAAACCTTGTGCGGTGTGCAATATAGTAGGCCACCCTATCCATATCTGCTTGGAGTTGGATGAATTAAAATCGCTCCTCAGCTCCGATCGAAATATCGTGACGACAAGCTCCCGTAAAAAGGAACGAACCACAAAAAACCAAGGTAAAGCATTACGCACCAACCACACATGCGCTATCTATAACAATTATGGAAATTACACCCATGATTGTCTAGAAATACCATGATATAGGGATGCCTTACACGCCCTAGAACAATCGCATCAAGAGGAACCCCCCATGTAGTCAAATGGGGAAGAACCTTGGGTCATATTATACCTTCAAGAGGCATGGCAGTCACTAGAATGCCTCCTGCTCATCCCTCCTCCTCCTTTCCAACATTGTGCACTCTGCAATGAATGTGACCATTTCATCAATGACTGCACAACCCTAAATCTATTCCAATAATGGTATCTGGTTGATCATATGCACTATGTTGGCCTGCAAGCAACCCAATAATCGTGTTAGTTATGTTCTGGAAATCACCCATTACATCGTTTTCATTACATCCCTTTATTTCATTTAGCGTTATCCAGTTTACAGACAACCATAGTTTTCCTCTCCCTAGAATTTGTCTTAGATACAGAATCCATGGATAGCTTGAAAATAGAAGAAGATGTGACAAGTGGATCCATTCTCTTTGTGTCATCTAAAAAGCAATTGGTTGGGGAGCCCATAGTTACCCCCATTTTCCCCCGATGAAGAAAACCAACCTGTGCATTGATGTAGAAGCATGAGGCTTAGAGACAAAAGGATTCATTAATTATTCCAAAAATCCAAAAAAAAATTACAAGCAAAGGTGTTGGTACCTTTAGCTGTCAATTTACAGTTTTACTAGACAGGGTTGAACTAGTATCTAGGAAGATTGAACTGTTTTAGATTAGATTCAGTATATTTAGTCTTCAATTTATATGTTTAGGGAAGATATTATGTAATTAGGATTTTATCTAAGTTAGGAGAATTCGATCCTCAAGAAGAGGTCGATTGTTATGTAAAACACTATAAAATGTAGCCTCTGAGAAGGAGAAAATTGAATTGGGTCATAGAGGATTTGATTGAGAGGATTTTGCCTCTGAGTTAATAAAATTTACAGAATTTAATTATCTGTTGTATGCTTGGCAAGTTCCCGGAGGGTTTCATCTCTTTGAAAATCCATTGGATTTGTGTTTTTCTTTGTAGAGTTTAAGTGTATTAACTTATGTGTAAAAGATTGGGAAGATTTTGAAGAGATTCTAGTTTCTTTGCTTGAGATCGGATAGTCGATAATTGATCTATACTTGTTGAGTTATAGAGTGGGAAAGGAGGTTTCCAGAGAAATTTAAGGGCGAATGGTAAACCAGTGGAAATCCATGTTCAAACACGATTGAAAATGAAAATTTCTAGACTAAGTGGTTTTTCAAAAACAAGCCATTATGGTCGCACCACTTTTGGGAGTGCGAGTGGTTTTGTTCAATTGAACATGATCAAATAGAAAGGTGACATGTCACGGTGGCAATACCGCCAATTTCACGTGACTGTCGGTTGATAAGTCACCAGGGCTATTTTTACATGATAGTCATCCAATCATAAGCGTTGGATATTTAACAGTGTTCGTGTCAGTAGTTGCGTGGAGTATAACGAAAGTTATGGACCCAAAGGTTTATTCAATAGAGTTATATTAAAGACTTTGAAATCTAAAACCCATTCTGAAAAGGTTTAAACATTGTACAAAGTGAATTATTATGTTTTCGAAGGATAAGGGGACTTAACTTTCGTAAGTCATTTTATTAAATTAATCAATCAGACTTAATAAAGTTTGATGACAGAGAGTGGAAATAAGGATCAGGAACAAATTCCTCCCGAATTATAAAACATAGTAACAAAAATTGAGCAACTCTCTTTAATGACTGCACCCACACTCCCATCATTTGTGGTATCAGAGCCGTCTTCAGATATTTTCCAGACACTGAAAAAGCTTCCAAAAGTCATAAAAAGAAACCCAACATGGCTTTCAGACTTGGTAGAGGAGGTGGTGCTGGTAGAAGAAGAGGTAGACCAGTTGCAAATGCTGAAGTACTAGAGACTATGCAGCAAATTAAAGCTAGATTGGAAGCAATGGAAACATCACAACAGAGAGATCCTGAAGATGTCAGTGAACCTAAAGCTGAAGAAGAAGAAGGATGAAATGTTGAGTTTACTCCTAAGATGAGATTCTTTAAATCAGTTTTAGGATCTACATCCAAACCTAGACTTGAAGTATCATCTTTTGCAGGAGGATTGAATCCAGAAGAGTTGATAGACTAGATCAATGAAATGAATAAATGCTTTGATTATGAAGATATGGGTGAAGAAAAGAGAGTTAAGTTTGTTGTCACAAGGTTAAAAGGACATACAGTACTTTGGTGCGATGGAGTGCAAGAAGAAAGAAGGAGAGTTGGTAAGCAGCCAATCAAGAATTGGAACAGAATTATAGCGAAGCTGAGAGGTAAGCTTTGGCCTAGTGATTACCACCTTTCATTATTTAGACAAATGTAGAATCTTAGACAGAGATTAATGACAGTAAAAGAATACACAGAAGAATTTTACAAAGTAAGCATAAGAGCAGGAAAATTTCAAGATATAGCAGAGAAGATTTCCAGGTGCATAAATGGTCTCCGAATGGAGATTCAAGATGAGATAAGTATATTGTCTCCTAAGACAGTAGAAGAGGCTTACCAGATGGCCTTAAAAGCTGAAGAAAAACTCATAATGAATAAATCTTCCAAAGGAAGAGGTAATTTCCAGGGAAGAGGAAGTCAAGGTGGTAGAGGAATATCTACAGCACCAAGAGATGGAGCTAGCAGCAACTCACCTCAATATGCACCGACAGAAGGCGATAAAAGTGGCAGAATGAGTCCTTACAGAGGAAGAGGAGGCAGAAATAGAGGAAGAGAAGTCAGATGTTACAGATGTAACAAATTAGGACACAGAGCCTATGAATGTCTAGAGAATGTGGAGACAAACCAGAGAAATGCAATTGTTGCTCAGCCTGAAGAAGAAGAAGCAGCAAAGTTGCCTGTAACAGAGAAAGAAATTGTGCCAGAGAAAGGAGAATCTTTGGTGGTTAACAAAGTTTTGTTAAAACAAACAAAGGAAGTTGCTAAACCAACACAGAGAAAGACTTTGTTCAAAAGTGTGTGCAAAGTTCAAGGGAAATGTTGTCAATTGGTAATTAATAGTGGCAGTACAGATAACTTGGTCTCTACAGAGGTGATAGAGAAGTTGAAATTGAAGACAAGGGAACATCCAACACCCTACAAGGTGTCATGGCTTTAGAAGGGACATCAATTGATAGTAAAGGAAGAATGTGAAATAGAATTGCAAATGGGCAATTACAAAGATAAAATCATGTGTGATGTGATGCCTATGGATGTGTGTCACATATTTTTGGGTAGACCTTGGCAGTATGACAAAGCCGTAGTACATGATGGAAAGAGAAACACTTACAAGTTTTTAAAAGATGGTATGAATCAAACATTGTTACCTATGGAAGAAGAAGATGCATCAAGTAAAAAGTCTGATCCAAAGGCTTTATTGTTGAGTGGAAAAGAATGCTTGCAGCAGATTGAAGATGATGAGGTAAATTTTTCTTTAGTTTGCAAACCTAAGGTAGTATTTACTTCCACTAAAATTTCTGATTTTCCAGTTGAAATTCAAGAAATGTTGGAGAAATATTGTGTATTATTGTGGATGGTTTTCCTGATGAATTACCACATGTAAGAAGAATCAGCCATCAAATAGTTTTGATTCCAGGATCAAATTTTCCAAACAAAGCAACTTACAGAATGACTCCTACAGAAAATGAAGAAATCAGAAAGCAAGTGCAGGAATTGGTTGACAAAGGTTTGATCAGAGAAATTTTGAATCCTTGTGTAGTACCTAAAGTATTAAGTCTGAAGAAAGATGGAAGTTGGAGAATGTGCATTAATTCAAGAGAAATTAACAAGATAAAAATTAGGTATATATTTCCTTTACCTAGAATTGAAGATTTGATGGATTGTTTGAGTGGAGCAAGATATTTTTCAGACTTATCATCAAATTAGGATAAGGGAAGGAGATGAATGGAAAACAACCTTTAAAACAAATGAGGGATTGTATGAATGGATGGTAATGCCTTTCGGTTTATCAAATTCACCTAGTACATTTATGAGGCTTATGAATGAAGTATTTAATGAATTTATTGGTAAATTTTCAATATTATATCTAGATGATATATTAATTTATAGTAAAACAAAGGAAGAACACCCGAGACATCTTAATTATGTCTTAAGGAAGTTACATCAAGAGAAGTTACTAATAAATTTAAAGAAATGTTCATTCATGAAAGAAGAATTGGTATACCTAGGTTTTTTTGTTTCCGTTGAAGGATTAAAAATGGATCCAGAGAAGATAAAGACAATTGTGGAGTGGCCTTCACCTAAGAGTGATTTTGAAGTAAGAATTTTTCATGGTCTTGCATGTTTTTATAAAAAATTCATAAGGAATTTTAGTAAGATCAATGCACCTATCATTGAAGCCATAAATAAGGACAAAAAACCATTTAAGTGAACTACTCAAGTTGAAAGGAATTTTCAGTTCTTAAAGCAAAATATAACTGAGAAACCTGTCTTAGTTTTTCCTGATTTTAATAAACCATTTCAAGTAAAATATGATGCCAGTGGGGAAGCTATTGGAGCTGTATTAATTCAAGAAGATAGAACTGTAGCATATTTCAGTGAGAAGATGAATGAGACAAGGAGGAAGTACTCTTCTTATGACAAGGAATTTTATGCAATTGTACAGTCATTGAAAAAGTGGAGATAATATTTAATGTCTAAATAATTTGTGCTATATTCGGATAATCATGCTTTACAGTATATTATGAAACAACCTAAATTGAATCAAAAACATGAAAAATGGATTGAATATCTTTAAATTTTCAACTTTGTATTGAAGCATATAAGTGGTCAAGCAAACAAGGTAGCATATGCCTTGATTAGAAAAAGCATTCTTGTTCAAGAAATTAAAATTCAAGTGTTAGGTTTTGATTTTATTAAATAACTCTATAAGACAGATTTGGATTTCAAAGAAGCATTTGAAGCATGTTGTAATCCTATTTTGATAGACAAAATTCAGTGGTTAGATTATTTCTTGCAAGAGGGTTTATTGTTCAAAAGAAATTAGTTGTGCATACCAAATTGTTCTATGAGAGAAAATTTAATCAGGGAGAAACATAGTGGTGGACTTGCTAGACATTTTGGCATTGCTAAGGCTTATGAGAAACTAAGTCCTTTTTATTTTTGGCCAGAGATGAGATCTGAAGTGGAAAAGTATGTGAAGAATTGTAAAATTTGTCAATATGCAAAAGGTAAAAGTCAAAACGTAGGTTTGTACATTCCATTACCTATTCTAGACATACCTTGGGATATGGTAAGTATGGATTTTGTTTTAGGATTGCCTAAGAGAGGGAATGATGCAATATATGTTATAGTTGATATATTTTCAAAAATGGCACATTTTATTCCATGTTATAAAACTAGTGATACTACTCATGTTGCCAATTTGTTTTTCAAGGAGATTGTCAGATTACATGGGTTACCTAAAAGTATTGTCTCCGATAGAGACACCAGATTTGTTGGTCATTTTTGGAGGAAATTATGGAAGAAGCTTGGTACTAAACTAAGTTTCAGCTCAGCTTATCACCCTCAGACTGATGGGAAAACTAAAGTAGTGAACAAGAGTTTGCGTAATATTTTGAGAAGTCTTGCAGGAGAACATCCTAAATAGTGGGATCATATTTCACCACAGGCAGAGTATGCATACAATGATTCACCTAACAGAAGTACAGGGAAGAGTCCATTCCATATAGTTTATGGAATGCACCCAAGAGGATTATCTGAATTAAGGAACTTGGGGAAAGCAGAAATGAGAAGTGCTGAAGGAGAAGAGTTTGCTTCAGAAATTCAAGCAATACATGAACAGGTATAGTAGCAGCTACAAAACAGAAGCATCAAATACAAAAACAGAGCAGTTTTGAGAAAAAGAGAAGTTAATTTTCAAGTTGGTGATTTGGTTTTAGCACACTTAAGAAAAGAAAGATTTCCAAAGAGGGAGTATAACAAGTTAAAATTCAAAAAGATAGGACCATGTAGGATATTGAGAAATTTTTCTACAAATTCTTATGAAATTGAATTACCATCTAATATTGGAATATCTCCAATATTCAATGTTGTTGATTTGTACATATATGAAGATAGTGGCATAGATGACAGACCAAAAGATAGCGGAAAGATTTACTACGTAAAATAGTTGCCCACAGCAAAGACATTACAGCTGGAGAGGATATTAGACAAGAAAGTGTTTAAGAAGACCAAAGGACAGGAATATTTTCAATATTTGATCAAGTGGCGAGATCAGCCAATTGAGGATGCTACCTGGATGACAGAAACCATGCCGCAAAAATTGGGCAGTTCTGTGGAGGATCTCATGGACAGGAGCCCATGAAATTTTTTTTCCTCGGGAGTCTGATGCAAGAGCATGAGGCTTAGAGACAAAAGGCTTCATTAATTATTCCAAAAAACAAAATTACTAGCAAAGGTGTCGGTACCTTTAGCTGTCAATTTACAGTTTTACTAGATAGGGTTGAACTAGTATCTAGGAAGATTGAACTGTTTTAGATTAGATTCAGTATATTTAGTCTTTAGTTGATAGATTTAGGGAATATATTAATTAATTAGGATTTTATCTAAGTTATGAGAATTTGATCCTCAAGAAGAGGTCGACTGTTATGTAAAACACTATAAAATGTAGCCTCTAAGAAGGAGAAAATAGAATTGGGTCGTAGAGGATTTGATTGAGAGGATTTTTCCTTTTAGTTAATAAAGTTTTCAGAATTTAATTATCTATTTTATGCTTGGAAAATTCCCAGAGGGTTTCATCTCTTTGAAAATCCATTGGATTTATGTTTTTCTGTGTAGAATTTAAGTGTATTAACTTTTGTGTAAAGGATTTAGAAGAATTTGAAGAGATTCTGGTTTCTTTGCTTGAGATCGGATAGTCGATAATTGATCTATACTTGTTGCATTAAAAAGTGGGAAAGGAGGTTTCTAGAGAAACTAAAGGGAGAATGGTAAACCAGCGGAAATCCATGTTCAAACATGATTGAAAATGAAAATTTGCAGATTAAGCGGTTTTTGAAGAACCAACCACTGTGGTTGCACCGCTTTTGGGAGTGCGAGTTGTTTTGTTCAATTGAATGCGATCAAATAGAAAGGTGACACGTCACGGTGGCAATGCTGCCAATTTCGCGTGACTGTGGGTTGATAAGTCACCAAGGCTATTTTTACGCGATAGCCGTCCGATCATAACCGTTGGAGATCTAACGGTGTTCGCATTGGTAGTTGCATGGAGTATAACAAAAGGTATGGACATGATGGTTTATTCAATATAGTTTTATTAAAGAGATTGAAATCCAAAACCCATTCCAAAAATGTTTAAACATTGTACAAAGTGAATTATTATGTTTTCGAAGGATAAGGGGACTTTACTTCCGTAAGTCATTTTATTAAATTAATCAATCATATTTAATAAAGTTTGATGAGAGAAAGTGGAAATAAGGACAAGGAACAAATTCCTCCTGAATTAGAAAACATAGTAATAAAATTTGAGCAACTCTCCTTAATGTCTGCACCCACACTCCCATCATGCGTTATGAAACACATGCAACCATTTGGTCATGAAATTCCCAGACCTAGAATCACTACGCCGATGGTTCCCAATCACTTTATCAACCGAGCAAGAAGGGAATACCCATGAAATAAATTATTGTCTAGTGTGTCAGGGTAACCATAATGCTCATCAATGTACTTATATCCCTCGAGTGCACCCACTAATTGACATCATTCATTCATTGGAAATGTACCAGTGAGATATGGTCAGTCCTTCATGTATAGAATCCAATGTAAGGTAGATCGTACCTAGGAAGCTTACCCCATATCAATATCAAAACATTGGGCGAGTCAGAAAGATGCACTGGCCTAGCAGGACCCATGTCTAGCCTAGGGTGGCATGTGGCCTATGTGAAAAATTCAACCAGCAGGTCAAGTGTAAATAATTGAAGAACCTCACGAACAACTTTCGCATGATCTCCTCGATCCCTCAAAATAATCTCTCTGACCAAGAGAAAATCGCACACTGCTATTACAATATCCTCTCACAATTTCACCATAAAATGAATTGTGAACACCTCCCAAGGCCGCAATGGCAAGAAAGGCTCAGCAACAAGCTCTGCCCTCTCAAAACTCTCAAACTCTCAAATGACACAAATGAGTTGAAATGAGCCATACAGACATATATATCACCCTTTTCATGTTGTTTGAAGGACCATAACAGGAGCTTAGAAATACCAATTGCAAAACCGAAAGAAACACAATGATCAACACCTCTTGAAACCTAAAGGAAGTTTCACATATTAACACCTCCGAAAAAATATTTTTTTTCAGTTCCGACAGGTATGCCCTGTCTTATTGTTTTCTCATTCAGAACATTTTTCATTATATTCTAATGAAAAATATGCTTTCACTTGGGGTATTTGTTGCAGGTATTATATAGTACGACAAACCACATGTTTCCCCATGCATTGAAGGTTCCAAAGCATGTATCATTCTACCCTCAGCATGATAAAGTCCTAGAGAAACTTTGCATATCCTGACATCATTTCTCCACAAGAAATCAACCATAGGTTCCAAACACCCAACCATGTTTATCATCCCCCTACCTTACACATGATAAAAATCCTCGTTGGTCGGTAGAGCCTCCCCCTCCATAGCTTCCATCATGCAAAGTAGACCATAGATCAAAAAATATGATGCCATGGCCATATCACTGCAGTCCGGGAAGCACTTAATGATCATTCATCCACCATGTATCAAGTCAATTTTTACCATCTAAAGATCAAACCGCTTTCCCGAACTACCATTTTCACAAGAATATCAAACACACACCATCGCATCTTGCATTTGGCCTACCATCCCTCTATCAACATAGCCCATCTGTGATACTTTTCTTCTGCTTCATCACCCCCACACCGATACTAACCAATGGGACCCCCTCCCTCAGCAAAAAACACCTTCCTCACATCATCAGTGAGTGATCGTTTTCATGTTTTTTGGGGCACTTGTCTCCATGTTTGTACAAAACAAACCCATTTTATATTCTTTTGGCAAGTGTACAAAGATTTTTTAGGAGAACATCTCCTAGCCATCAACCCACTTGTTTCTCCCATGGCAGCAGTCCCTAATCACCCTTGGTTGGAGCTTCACACCTTTCATGCAAAACCAACATGATATGCATAAAAAACATATACCAACCCTAGACATCCTATCGAATCCAAGGTTTTTCTCATCAGAAATCGTTATGACTGCCACCAAACTGCTTTTTTCACTTGTCGCCAAACTGATTTTTTCATGCTCCAACCTTGGGCCATTGCACTCCCATCATCAGTGTTCAGCAAGTTCTCAAAATCATGCCTATGTTAACCTATCATATCAGAGACCTTGGTTCCTTGCATCGACATTTCTCTTGATTGGTTGAAGCTTCCTTCTTGTTGACTTCAACAACCATTTTCCAAAAAGGAAGAAGTACTTTGGATGGCTCCCCAGCCCAATAGGGGCATCCTCGGATGAAACTGTGGGAATCATCGTTGCCCATGGATGTCATCGATCCTCCTGAAATTTGACTATAACAAAAGCTTTCATGTCAAAATGGTATTGTACTCCACAACCATTGCACTTTATTAAAAAATTTTGAAGACCCATGCCATTATAATCATCTCTTTTAGCAATGCTTACACGAGAATTTCCTAGCCATACACCCATGCATACAATGATAATTTATTCTAAAGTATGCCATAACAAGATTATGCATATGGGAACTACATTCAACTTATCGTCAAAGAAAAAATGCCCCTGAGGGCGTCAACAATCGTTGTCATCAACCAAAGCCAACAGATCACTACCATATAAGTGACACAGATAGAATCTTTATCTATCACGTAGACTTTTAAATAGCCAAAGTATCACGAGCATGGGACATGCTGGTCTCATAGAAATATTGTATTTATTGTAATACTATCTCTTGTAGGTTTCTGATAGAACATAGTCCCTATTTTACTCACGGTAAGGGGTCTCCAACCTTAGGTTGCATGGAGGTCTCTCTCTCTCTCTCTCTCAACATGGGTTATACAGAACATAAAATATAATGTATTTTTGCTATACATTTCTTCCTAGACCTCACACACTAGGGGGCAATTGTTATCACTGGAAAATCAGACAAGAAAAAGACATCATAAAATGTCAAGAAGAAGGATTTACAGGGTTGAGAACATTAGAGAATCTATAAAATTTAACTCTCTCTAAGGTCAAGAGGAAAAATTATCAAATTGTGAATAGAAGACACAGGGAAAGTGTGCTCGTCTCTGTGGATTTCCCTCAATAACTTGCGTGGTCCTGAGTATGGTGAAAGGTCACCATCTAGGAACACTTGGCACACTTCGGGAAAATATTCTCCACTTGAGGTCGCCCAAGGACAATCACCTAGAGCTACCTTGATACCTCAAGTGAGAAAATAATGGAATCAACCACCACTCTTGGGTCACTATCCACAATTGTACCAAGACATGGAAAAATATTTAAATTTTTCATATAAAATACCACCATGACAAGAAAAATTCAGAACACATTGTTATGCTAGCCAAATTTCCCATGAGAAGATCAGCAGTGTGTTGTCCAAGCACTAACAGAGTGAAGGGCTTCATTTTTTTTCCATCCAACATCTCAATCCCAAAGGATAAGTTCACCAATTTTCCAATATCCAATCACTTGTTCAAGGAGAAGAGAGAGGTCTACAGACAGCTTAAGGGGAGAGCCCTCCTTGCTTTGGGTATTAGAGCTCCATAGCTCTAAGGACCCACTGCAAGTGTGTAACATTCTATGGGTTGTTTAACACCAGCGGCTAATAAGAGGGGATTTGTTATCCATTAGGATTATTGGCTCATTTACTCGATTAAGCTTGTGTTTATGTGTATTTTTTGTTTTGTTTCCTCTTCTTCTTTGTAGCATGCTATGTTACATAGACTAGTTTTTCTATATGTTATGATGTTTTACTAACCATCTAACAACTCATTTTTTTCCCTGTGACCATTGCTTGTAGGTTATAAACCACTCCTATCAAGCATCAATTATTTTCGTACACTTGTGTACTAAACACACCAACACACACGGGGTTCATAGAAACTTAGAGGTGATAGTGCTATATGCACAACAAATGGATTCTACTAATGCCACCCTCATCTAGGTCTTTTGATCACTATTACTTCTAGGTCATTCCTCCTACTGGATTTAAGTGAAATTAACTAATTTAATGCAAATAATTACTTCTACTCTAAGAGAAAGAGGGTGTCTATCAAATTTCTACTTGCAATTCACAGTGAAAGCAAATCATAAACAATTAACCTAATTGCAGAAAAGGAAACTATACTATGGGAAAAAAATCATCTAACGATCCACTCATTTTCATTAAAGAATCTATTATATCATCACACACTTCAACCATAAACTAACTTCTATATACTGCCTCACTCAAATTTTACTTTCATGTAAATTTTTGTCCTATTCAAGCCAATTCTAGAATGAAATAAAACACCAATGCCTACTATGTTTTTGCAGCAAGGAAGGAAGAAGCTTTGGAGTGGCCTAAGGATCTCTTCTGACCATGAATTCAAAGATGGGGTCAAATACATCATATTCTAGGTTGAATGGGAAAAAATGAGAAAACCTAGAGTGAAAATGGTGACCTAATGTGCTTCTATAGGAAGTCTCTACTGTTTCTTTTGTATTGCTACATGAAGTCCTTAAGTGTTGTAGGAAACGGGTCAAGAAGGATCTAAGGATGAAAAGGGTGGAAGGAATGTGTGGAAAGGTGGTATATGGTGAAAGTAATTGACTAGGGGGTGACCAACACCTCATACAAGATCAGAACCCTTGGAAGGCATGTTTTTCACTTGGAGGGCTACTCATGGTGGTGACGAATATGGTTTCACAAAACAGGGTTTTGGTGGAAGAATTGGAGGCTGGAGAGAAGAAGGATGAAGACCAAGATGACAATGATGAAAGGGTTCCTTTTCCTACAAATTTAAACAGTCATGCATCCTCTGCACACATTCATGCATTTATCATTGACAAAATACCATGTTTAAAAGTGGAGAAGATGAGTTAAATAGAAAATCTACTTAACTTATGTTAAAATATTATCTAAGCACAAATCCAACCTCTAACTTATAGTAGTATACCCTTTTAAAAAAATAATATTAATAATAAGGATACTACCGTAATAAACTCTAGAAAATCATGTCAAACCTTCTCAATTGAAAATGAATCATAAACACCATTCAAATGATTAATGGCAATATACGCCATTATAAATAAACTCTCATAGTAACTTTAAACATAACCCAGTTATCAATTATTTTATTGACCGGGCTCACACAGACATTACAGTTGCATAAGTTAAAGCAAATATGAAGGCTCATGATCAATAACTAGACATTCAATTGATGCGCATTGGAAATACTCCTTGCGCTTCATATTACTGGTCGTATAACAGCCCGAACCTTTCACACTGCTCTTGCCAGATGAAGTGCTTCATGTAAAACCCCGAACTTATCACAATGCACTCGCAGATCAAACGGCGTTCGCCTGGACAGGGTTTGTCCTCTTGTTGGGTGGAATGATGTCTTAAAGGAGATGTGAACCTACTTCCACATAGGTATGTGATCTCGGCTGTCGCTGGTTGAGGTTCTACCTTCTAATTATGCGTAGCTGCCCCCAAACGTTCTCAACTATCATGCATTGGCTCGTTGCTAATATGACTGAAGATGGCACTTTCTAATAGTGCGTTGCTGACTCTATTACGGTTGGATAGTGACGATGGGTTTGCTATCACCAGCGATTTTGTATAGCAGTTGTAGCGATTATTCACCAATCCAACTCTGATCTCCATCCATGTGCGTAAGACCTGATATCATTGACAAGCTATAGTGAAACTTCTTCAAAGAAAATCGCAGACCCTTCAATCTAGCGGAGAAAAGAAGAAAACCCTTTCAACTTAAAATAAAATAACTGAACCAATTTGGGTGATTTGGGAGACCACCGAAATTGGGTTTGCCCACTAGGGTGAAATCAAGTCCCACCGAAGAGTGGCTGAGGGTCTCACCTGAAAACCCCACAACTTGAAAACTCGCTTGAGCTCTCAAAATATCGAAGGAGAGAAGACCAAATTCCATGTGTTGCTCTAGTTCTTCCTTCTCTTTTTATAGATGGCTACTTGGAAAAACCATGGGCAAATACCTGGGGTCAAAACAACCAAAAGGAAAAACCAGGGGCAAATACCTGGGGTAAAAACAATATAAAACAAAAAACCATGGGCCAGTGCCACTTATTTACTATTTTATTTATTAGTATTCTACCATTAGGACTTGGTCCAACCGGTTAAACGGTTGGGAATATTACAATTCCCCCTGCCCAAAATTGCTTGCCCTCGAGGAATTTCAATGTTGGATGTTGCAATATGTGCTCTCCTTCCCAAGTGGCATCTTCAACGGGCAGATCTTTCCATCGTACCAAATATTCGCGGATGATTCTGCTTCAAAGCTTCCTTTCCCGCACCTCCAACACCTCCTCAGGAACCAGTTGAAGATGGCCCTCCTCATCTAGTGGCAGTAATTCTGGTGATGATCTTATGTTTGATCCTAATGCTTTCTTCAAACAGGATACATGAAAGATATTATGAATTCTGCTCTCTGCGGGAAGCTCTAGCTCATATGCAACTTCTCCTATTTTCCGAACAACTCGATAGGGCCCATAAAATCGTGGCTTTAATTTTTCTGCCCCCTTCTGCTTCAAAGTAGATTGCCTGTACGGCTGAAGCCAAAGATAAACCACATCTCCCACTTCGAAATTCCTCTCTATCCTTTGACGATCTGCATATAACTTTTTTCGATTCTGTGTCGTCTGCAAATTGTCTTTGAGGGCTCTCAGAATATCCTGACACCCCTGGATCCAATCCTTTGCCAAAGGTGCTCTACTATCTCCAAACATTGTATCTGCAAAAGATAGCGCCTCGTACCCATATAAGGCTCGGAAAGGCGACATCCCTATGGACATGTGATAAGTGGTGTTATAGCAGTATTCTCCTAAGTACAACCACTTGGTCCATGCTCGTTGATGTCCTGTGACATAATCTCGTAAGTAACCTTCCACCCATTTATTCACTGCTTCTGTCTGTCCATCCGTCTGTGGGTGATAACTGGTACTAGGAGTGAGTTCTGTTCCAGCCAACCTGAATAATTCTTGCCAAAATGCTCCCATAAATCTACTGTCACGGTCACTCACAATGGTTTTGGGCAAACCATGTAGACGAAATACCCCTTGGAAAAATATTTCAGCTATTTGAGATGCAGAACTTTTGGAGGGGATTGCAAAGAAGTGAGTGTACTTGGTGAGACGATCCACCACCATGAAAATACAATCTTTACCTTGTGAAAAAGGTAGCCCTGTAATGAAATCCATGGATATACTCTCCCATTTTTGTTCCGGGATAGGTAGTGGTTGTAATAAATCTGCCGGGTATGTATGCTCAACTTTATTACTTTGACAGGTACCACATTCTTGAACATATTTGATAATATCCTTCTTGAGTCCCTTCCATGTGAACCTTTCCCTGATGGTCCTATAAGTCTTCAGAAAGCCTGGATTCCATGGGCTGTTTGTAAGATTTTCATCTTAATTTGAGACTTAGGTACTAAATAGATTCGATCCTTATAATAGATAATATCATTGACAACTCTATAACGGATGTCTGATGACTATCCGTCAAGGATCTCACAAGCTGAATGATTTTTTGAGTATTCCACCAAAATATGGGACTTCCAGTCATCTACAATGTCTATGAGAGAGAAGGTAGCTGGTTTCCTTGACAAGGCATCTGCAACTGCATTGTTTTTACCTTTGACATATTCAATCTCAAAATCATAGGCTTGGATCTTGCTGACCCATTTTTGCTGCCTCTCATTTAATCCCTTCTGATCAAGGAATTATCTGAGACTATTATGATCATTTTTTACTTTGAACCGATTCCCCACTAGATATGGACGAAACTTGGCTAATGCATGCATAATAGCCAACATTTCTTTATCATAAATGGAGTAAGAGCGTTCATAACTATGCAACTTTCTACTCTCAAAAGCAATGGGATGATGGTTCTGTGTTAGAACGGCCCCAATTCCTTCCCCAGAAGCATCACACTCCAATACAAAGGGCTGAGAGAAGTCTGGCAAGGCTAGAACTGGACACGAACTCATGACTTCCTTCATCCACTCAAAAGTCTCCTGGGTTGTTTCTGTCCATAAAAAGGCTCCTCTTTTTGTCAAGTCCGTAAGAGGAGCTGCTAGTTGTGAATATCCCTTTACAAATCTCCTGTAATAAGTGCAAATACCCAAGAAACTCCTTAACTCTGTTACATTTTTGGGAGTTGGCCAATTGAGAATGGCCTCAATCTTCTCTTGGTGGACCTTAACACCTTGACTTCCGATGATGTGACCCAGATATAGCATTTCTGTCATTCCAAACTCACATTTAGAGATTTTGGCATAAAATTGTTGTGCCTCCAATAGTCCCAGGACCTTATCCAGGTGCTGCAGGTGCTCTTCCCATGTTTTACTGAAGATCAGGATGTCGTCGAAGAAGACCAAAACAAATTTACGCAGCTGCTTGTTGAATATATGGTTCATGCATGATTGAAATGTTGCAGGGGCGTTGGTCAACCCGAAAGGCATCACTAGGAACTCATAATGTCCATAGTGGCATCGAAAAGATGTTTTTGGAATGTCTTGATCACGAACTCTGATCTGGTGGTATCCTGAGCGAAGGTCAATTTTTGAGAAGTATGTGGCTCCCTTTAATTCATCCATCAATTCATCGATCCTGGGGATAGGGTATCGATTTTTGATGGTCTTTTTATTCAATGCTCGATAATCTATACACATCCTCAGGGACCCATCCTTTTTCTTAACCAAGACTACTGATGAAGCAAAGGGGCTCGAACTCGACCGAATGTGTCCTAATGCCAACAATTCTTTTATTGCCTTTTCTATCTCATCCTTGTACACTTTGGGGTGCTGATAAGGGGTAGTGATGATAGCTTGGACCCCTTCTTCTAGTTCGATGATGTGCTCAAATCCCCTATCAGGTGGACGTCCTGGGGGAATATCTCCAAAGACCTTCTGGTATTTTTGCAATAGTGCCATAATATCAGGTGAGTACTCCTTGTGTTGCTCTATTGGTTTCTTCTCCATGATTCGGCACTCTATTGCCCATACAATATCCCCATGTCGGAGATCTACCTCCATCCGATTGGATGTCACCACCTTGGGAGGATATGCATGCATTCCTCTTAACTTCACATTTTTACCATCTGGTCCTGTGAATGTGAGTTCCAAGTCTTGGTAGTTTATTGTATGAGTTCCGATAGAATATAGCCATTGTACCCCCAATACTACATGAGATTCTGGGTAGTCTGCGACAAAGAAGTTGTCTGTAACTTTGTAGTTTCCCATTGTTAGGATCATGTTAGGAACTATCTTAGTGCAGGACATGCGGTTGTGCTCTTTCTT
This sequence comes from Pinus albicaulis, assembly GCA_034641835.2. Classification (NCBI taxonomy): domain Eukaryota; kingdom Viridiplantae; phylum Streptophyta; class Pinopsida; order Pinales; family Pinaceae; genus Pinus; species Pinus albicaulis. The sequence continues at coordinate 152,682,579 of CM076583.1, read as the reverse complement.
TCCAGGAATCAAAACTGTAAAGCCTTCAAATTATTCAGTGGCCAGTCCCCTTCTGGCTACGAATTCTACATCAATGAAGTTGTGGGAAGCCCCATCATCAATTAGCACAGTAACCTTTTGTCCTTGTATGGTGCCCCTAACCCGGAGGGTGTGATATCTTGGTACCCCTGTGAGAGAGGCAATAACTCCTTCCTGGACTTCTTCCTGTATTGCTCCCATGCCTTGTGATTCCCCTTGATCAAACTCTGGATTCTCTTCCTCATCTTCGCTTTCAGAAAATACTTCAATATAGTGGGCCTTCCCTTTAGTACACCGATGTCCCAGTGCCCAAGGTTCTTGACAAGAGAAGCATAGCCTTATCCTTCTGAGATATTTAATGCTCTCATCATCCAGCTTCTCCTTACCAAATGGTTCCTGTTGTTGTTGCTTGATTTCCTTCCCTTTTTGAGGAATAGAAAATTTAGGTAGGAATCTATTCTTGGCTACTGCATCCTGCATATCCCTTGCACGGTTAATTGCATCTTGCAAGGTGGCGGGTTTGTAGGACCTAACCCAACCTCGTAGGGGTTCTGACAACCCTTCTATAAATAACATGACCAACCGAGTCATGGAGAGGTTGTTGACCATTACTGGAAGCCTTTGGAATTCTAAAACATAAGATTCAAGGTTCCCTGTTTGTCGGAGCTGGGTTAGCTGACGGAAGTATATCTCAGGATCCTTCCTATCAAATCTTTTTATTAACCTCCGTGTGAATTCTATATATGAGATGATGCTAGCATGTCCTAGAGTGGTCATACCATGTTTCCACCATTCGTGTGCTTCTCCATCAAGATGAAGAGTGGCGTATTTGATGGCATCCTTTTCCCACATGGGATTGAGTTGGAAATATGTATCCAATTTCTGTACCCATGACTGTGCTAAACACTTCGATGATCCATCAAAATAAGGAAGAGTTACCTTTCCCACAACTTTATGCAAATCTACGTTTGACCGATGGCCCCCATATGTGGTTGCCTTCCTTTGTTGTTTGCTTCTCATATAGTAAAAGTCATTAAGGCTCAAGGTTGCTTTCACGTTGCGGGGCAACATATCATATTCTTTCATCCAGGCGGTAACTGTCTCTGCAATAGGTGAAGGGCAGTCTTGCTCCTGGGAGGAGTCATCCAAAAATGGAGGCATGGTTGGCCGAATAAAAGGGCTGCTTCGAGTGTTGACGTGTTCGTGTAATGGGCCGTTGCTACGAACATTGATATACTCCTACGATGGACCATCCCCACATGAATGCGAACCTCCTTCCCCATTATTGCTTTCCACATTTGGTTGCCCGATCTGTGCTTTAAGGAGTTCTATGATGGTGTCTTGAGTGTCAGAGATATTTTGTAAAGCATCTTCAAGTTTGGTATTTTCGTGATCCCCCATGGGTCTTTCTTCCCCTTCGTTTTTTCCTTGACTCCTAGCCCTTTTTCCTTCCCAATTAACAGTAATACCCTTTTGTTTATCCTTCCTTGGCATCCCACAGCTGGCCAAGATAAGGGCTCTGATACCACTGTAGTATACCCTTTTAAAAAAATAATATTAATAATAAGGATACTACCGTAATAAACTCCAGAAAATCATGTCAAACCTTCTCAATTGAAAATGAATCATAAACACCATTCAAATGATTAATGGAAATATACCCCATTATAAATAAGCTCTCATAGTAACTTTAAACATAACCCAGTTATCAATTATTTTATTGACCGAGCTCACATAGTCATTATAGTTGCATAAGTTAAAGCAAATATGAAGGCTCATGATCAATAACAAGACATTCAATTGATGCGCATTGGAAATACTCCTTGCGCTTCAGATTACTGGTCATATAATAGCCCGAACCTTTCACACTACTCTTGCCAGATGAAGTGCTTCATGTAAAACCCTGAACTTCTCACAATGCACTCGCAAATCAAACGACGTTCGCCTGGACAGGGTCTGTCCTCTTGCTGGGTGGAATGATGTCTTAAAGGAGATGTGAACCTACTGCCACATAGGTATGTGATCTCGGTTGTCGCTGGTTGAGATTCGACCTTCTAATTATGCGTAGCTGCCCCCAGGCGTTCTCGACCATCATGCATTGGCTCGTTGCTAATATGACTGAAGATGGCACTTTCTAATAGTGCGTTGCTGACTCTATTACGGTTGGATAGTGACAGTGGGTTTGCTATCACTAGAGATTTCGTATAGCAGTCGTAGCGATTATTCACCAATCCAACTTTGATCTCCATCCATGTGTGTAAGACCTGATATCATTGACAAGCTATAGTGAAACTTCTGCAAAGAAAATCGCAGACCCTTCAATCTAGCGGAGAAAAGAAGAAAACCCTTTCAACTTAAAATAAAATAACTGAACCAATTTGTGTGATTGGGGAGACCACCGAAATTGGGTTTTCCCACTAGGGTGAAATGAAGTCCCACCGAAGAGTGGCTGAGGGTCTCACCTTAAAACCCCACAACTTGAAAACTCGCTTGAGCTCTCAAAATATCGAAGGAGATAAGACCAAATTCCATGTGTTTCTCTCGTTCTTCCTTCTCTTTTTATAGATGGCTACTTGGAAAAAACATGGGAAAATACCTGGGGTCAAAACAACCAAAAGGAAAAACCAGGGGCAAATACCTGGGGTCAAAACAATCTAAAAGAAAAAACCATGGGCCAGTGCCACTTATTTACTATTTTATTTATTAGTCTTCTACCGTTAAGACTTGGTCCAACCGGCTAAATGGTTGGGAATATTACACAACATACTGAGAGAGTGGTGTTTGGAATGGTAAAATGTTCGCCAATGTTGCTAAAATGTCAGTGAATTACTTGTACGATTTCTGAATTTACAGTAACGGTTCATACAAGTATTTCACTTATTCTGCAATGCATGGATTCACGACATTGTCGCGTTTCGTTATGGATAAGTGGGGAGAAATCCAAATGTCTATAATGTTGGGAAATAATGATTGGAGTATGATATGGAAAAAGCCTAGATATCAATGCGAGGTGTATGCTGTCTGCAGGTCTTATGGATTGTGTAACGATAATAATGTCCAGTCCTACAACTGTGTGTCCGGCTTTATCCCCACAAGCACCCGTGAATGGGAATCTCAGCAGTCGTCCAGTGGTTGTGTTCGAAAGACGTTGTTACGATGCAATGATGCCGAAAATCGAACCACACCCGAAGGGTTTATGTAATTTTCTGTAGGATCTATGCCCCCTCAAGGGTTTCAATACAAAGGGCAGGGCCAGTGCCAGGAAGCCTGCCTCACCAATTGCTCGTGCAAGGCATTTTCCTACGTTCTTAGCGGTAATTTGCACGTCTGTGTAATATGGTTTAGTGAATTGTTAAATCTGCACAATACCTCCAATGGGACCTCTTAGTTTGTACGGTTAGATGCCTCTGATTTGTCGGATTCCTCTAACTCCAAAAATAAGTCAACACTTTTTGTTGGCTTAGTGGGAAGTATTGTGGGTAGGCTGGTTGTAATTCCGGCCCTCTTGTTACTTCTTCTCTGGTGTTGCAGGTGATCGCGATCGGCTGCAACAGACTACGTGCTGGGAATGCTTATCATATTCAGTTATAGAGATCTGCAGAATGCAAAGAAGAACTTTTCTGAGCGGCTGGGAGGTGGGGGTTTCGGTTCCGTCTTCAAAGGGATTATAAAAGACAGCTCTCTGGTGGCGGTTTAGAAATGGGAGAGTATGAGACAAGGAGAGAAGCAGTTCCGCATGGAGGTAATCGCCATCGGAACCACATAGCATGTTAATTTGGTTCGTCTGCGGAGATTTTGCACCCAGGCTCCAGAAGACTGTTGGTGTATGAATACATTCCCAATGGCTCCCTCAACTCCTACTTATTTCACAAAACCCAGAGCGATGATCAGACTCAAAATAAGGTGTTGGACTGGAAAACACGCTTCGGCATCGCGCTAGGGACGACCCGTGGAATCAATTACTTGCACGAGAAGTGCAGGGACTGCATCATCCACTGTGACATCAAGCCAGAAAACATCCTCCTGGATTCCAATTTATTCCCCAAGGTGGCTGATTTTGGGCTGGCCAAGCTCCTGGGCAGGAAGTATAGTAAAGTTCGAACGACCATGAGAGGAACCAGAGGGTACTTGGCCCCTGAGTGGCTCTCCGGCCTGCCCATCACTGCCAAGGCCGATGTCTACAACTTTGGCATGACATTGTTCGAAATAATTGCAGGGCGGAGAAACATGGAGGAGGTCTCAGAATCTAACGAGGTGTTCTTTCCCATGTGGGATGCAACTCAAGTAATCAATGGAAATGCAATGGATCTACTGGACATGAAATTGATAGGCAATGCAGACGTGGAGCAGATGAGGAGGGCTGCCATCGTGGAAGGATGGTGCATACAGGATGAAGAAGATGCGAGGCCACAGATGAGTCAAGTGGTGCAGGTATTGGAAGGCATCACAGATGTACCCCCTCTGCCCCCTCTTCCCTTATCTCTGCAGAAATTTATACTTAAACCCTACAACTTTGTCTTTTTTTTCTGGGAAACAGAACCCTCTGCACATGAACGCAACAACAGTTATGATACTCGCTCTACTCCACTGTAGAGTCTCACGGTATTTTCTATCTACTTAAACTTTCATCTATATAGATCTAACAGTGTTTTCTATCTACTTAGACTTTCAACTGAATAAACATTTTTTCAGCCATATGTAAGCCTAATAGATAATATTATTAGAATTGTGCCAACTTTTCCCTTATTCCACAGCTTTTATCCGACAGGCGATTGGCAAAATGAAACTGATTCATGCAATAGTTGAGAGTCCTTTCGTTTCTATCACTGCAATCTATATGTAATTTTTAATGTTAACACAAAATTTGTGAAAACATATTCAGGTCATATGTATTTGACATATCATAGATTTTTTCATATATATTGAATAGTGTTTTTTTATTTTGCAATATATAACCATTCATCGGCACCATCCGTATAAAATTCTTTTAATTGGAGACATGTTATCAACCACTCTTTTTATTCTTTACATTCTCTTGGTACCATATGGATACAATCCTTTTAAACGTTCTCTTTGTACCATAGGTATACAATCTTTTTAATCAGCGAAAGTTACTGAATTATCACTGCACTCTTTCGTCGAGGGCAGGAATAGGTTATTGGCGTTTCACTGTTATTAATTCTCTTATTTTTTATTTTTATAAAATATGTTATTTATTTCATTTTTATAAATTTAAATTTATTCGATTTTTTAAAAATATTAATACATTGTTGTAATATATAAATGTCTATAGAAATCAAGACAACCACATTTAATTTAATAAAATGTATGTGAAAATCACATCAACAAATTATTTTATATATATATATATATATATATATATATATATATATAATGATTAGGTCAATATATTTCAAAGAATTTTTTAAGTTAGACGAGAGTGTTAATGTTGATCAACATAAAGTTCTATTACTTGATTTGATTAGTTATTTTTTAAAGTTATTACAATGAAATACTTTGTCACAACAAAAATTGATGAAATAGGTGAAATCTATATGATGAAGGTTAATTTTTATTTAAATTTTAAATTTTTTAATAACTAATATTCTATTAAATAAAAAATTAAATAAAAAAAATAGATAAAATGTAAGAAATAGAGAATAGAATGAAATATACATACATATCTACAATAGGCACAAGTTTTTAGCTAAGAAAATGATGCAGGAGCATCCAGCTGAGGGTGAACAAAAACAAGAGTGTTTGTCTCACAGGTTTACAGGTCGTTGTACCTGAGTTCTCTTTTTAATTTCCTTAGTTTCTAGGATTTAGAACTTAGCAACCAGTTATGTTTTAATTTTATTTTAATTTTTTTTTTAGTTACTGTTTTACAATTAATTTAGGTGAACGGGAATTAATAGTTACCCAATGTAACTACATGTGACCATTGACAGTTTAAAAAAAATTGTTTAACAAATCATACAAAAAGGGAAAAATGATACATTGTAAGTTTGATTTCCATCATAGCAGAAAATAAAATAAAATCATTTTAAGAGATTTTACAAAGCCATCTGAAGTCCATCCGTAGCTAAATACAATTTCTTTTCATTTTCATGATAAATTGAATGCATTGCAAAAAGTAGCAGGAACTGGCAAAAGAAATTATTTTCACAGGTGTTGAAGTAATAATAGAATTAACAAGCTGAGACATTCTCCAGCGAGAAGGGATCTCCAGTTAAAGGAACATGCCGAACATCAAAACAAAGAGAACGCACAAGTCACAGGTACCATCCAACTGAAATAACCAGTTTTCATTTCAAAACATTGTCCAAGAAGTTTTTTTTACAAGTACAAAAAGAAATATTTCACGTTCGAATAAAGAACCGCATCCGAAACCCCAGCATATAAACTATAAAACCAGTAACAAACACCAGGGCCAAAGGTTAAAAACCTCGATTGATAAACCAAGAGCGTGAACACAAATAAATCCCAGAACTGATTACAAACATAAACATATTCCTATTAAACAACTAAGGGAAGAATAAAAAAAGAGGACGACTGAACGGGGAGCCGAGGCTCAGACCCGTAAAAAACCCAAATTACTGGAAGCGACTACAGGGAGAGACCCTACCTGTTTGGGCTAGTGTCGGTGGAATCAGAGACAATGCGTGGAGTGACAACAGATCACCTGCAATATAAATACCCAAACATTAAGAAGTGTGAAAAGGTTAAAAACCCTGAAACATAGGAGAGAGGGTGAGGGTTTGTAAGTTTAGCTTACCAGAAGAGTAGTATTGGACCGAAGTTAGGAATTGACCGGTCGCCAACCAACATGGGAACCCTACTCACACGGAGCAAAACCCTTAGTATAACCAGGAAAAAAAAACAGAAAGTTGAAGCAAAGAAAGAAGACTTACCTTTGTGCAACTGACGAATTGAGGTCGAATGTCGAGACCCCTGATAACTGTGACCTGATAAACCATAGCCAAGTAACCAGTTAACTAACAGGATACATACAGTGAGTGGATAAAACTACACCGAAACGAATGCATTCAAGAGATTACAATCATAAAAAGCACCCATAAAACTTTCAGGGCAGAGGAACCCTTTTACAGGCAACAAAGAACTAGGCCTCGGAACCCTCAAGCTCATTGGTAGCATGAGAAAAATGAACAGAGTCATCACAGTGACGGAACCCAGATAGCAAAGCTGAGCCATAGCTAAAGACTACAAGTAGCGCCTAGTAAAGAAAACAGGAGTCGTGACCACTTACAGGTCAAAGCGCCACCAAAAAATGAGCCATTACAACCACAAAGGAACAGTCGAAAAGCCCTCACAGCCACCGAAGAGCAAAGAAGAAAATGCCAAATGAACAGAGGTAAGGCTCATAGCTAAGGGCGGGATAGCGAATTCTGAGGACAGAACAAGTGTCCTCCTCACACCTACCACAAGTACGAGTTATAAAATCGACAATCAAAAAAATATCAATTACAAATCATGAGAACCTGATAAGCACAATCATCATATTAATAATACATTAATTATTTTTTTAAATGTGGATTTTAAGAAGGGATGGTCCCATCATTTTGGTATCAGAGCGGTTGAGTGTTTTTGAAATGGAAGTTGGAAGATGAGGTCGTGGGAGAGCTATTCGGAGAGTAGCAGATGAAGGATTGAGAGAGGAGATTAGGATCCTAAACTCCTGTTTGGTGGCAGTAGAAGCAGGAAGAAGAAGGGATCCTGATGGAGGAGATGATACTGATGAGGAAGCTGCAGAGACAACAGATGGATCAAATGGAGAAAGACCTGAGATCAGGTTGTTGAAATCAGTCTTACTGGCTAATAGTAAGCCAAAGCATGAGCTTTCGAATTATGATGGAAGTTTGTCAGCAGAGGTACTGCTAGATTGGATCAGTGAGCTGAATAAGTATTTTGATTATGAGGAGATCAGTGAAGATAAGAGATTTAAATTCACTGCCACCAGGTTGAAAGGGCATGCAGCCTTATGGTGGGACAGTATACAAGCAGAGAGGAAGAGGTTGAATAAGCAGCCTATCAAAAAATGGACCAGGATGGAAGCCAAGTTGAAGGGTAAATTTTTACCCAAAGACTATCAGATTACTATGTACAGGCAGGTACAGAATCTAAAACAGAAGGGAATGACAGTAAAGGAGTACACCGAAGAATTATATCGGGTGAACCTGAGAGTAGGTTACATAGAAGACACCCCAGAAAAAACAGCAAGGTTTGTAAATGGTTTAAGGTGGGAAATATTCGATGAGATAAGTATTCTTTCACCTAGAACCATAGATGAGGCTTATCAAAGTGCCTTGAAGGTAGAGGAGAAGATAAACATGAAACAGAATTCCAGAAGAGGAGGAGGATCTGGCAGAGGGAAAGGACGAAATTTTAGCAGAGGTATAGCTGCCAACCCCAATGATGAAGGTAGTAGCGCGAAGGCTTCAAGGACAGCAGAGAAGGACAGTAGCACTAGGGGAGGAAGGCCATATCAGCACGAAAGAGGTAATGGTAGGGGCGGAGGAGCTGCCATCCAGTGTTACAAGTGCCAAAAATGGGGGCACAAATCCTATGAGTGTCTTGAAGGTGAACAGGCTGGAACAAGAGGAGAATATGTTGCTCAGCCGGAGGAAGTAGAGGTACCACCCCAAGAGATAGAGAATGTACCAGAGACAGGGGAAGCCTTAGTTTTGAATAAGGTACTACTGAAACCAGCAAAGGAGATAGTTGACCCAACTCAAAGGAAGCCATTATTCCAGTCAATTTGTAAGTCACATGGAAAATGCTGCAAACTAATTATCGACAGTGGGAGTACAGATAATCTAGTTGCCACAAAGATGGTGGAGAAGTTGGGATTGAAGAAGTTGAAGCACCCCGCTCCTTACAAGGTGTCGTGGTTACAAAAAGGACATCAACTGTTAGTTGATGAACAATGTGAGGTTGAGTTCCATATTGGCAAGTACAGGGATAAGGTTGTTTGTGATATTATGCCTATGGACTTGTGTCACATACTGCTAGGAAGACCATGGTAGTATGACAGAAAGGCAGTGCATGACGAAAAGACAAACTGTTGCAAGTTTTTCAAAGATGGGATTAAGCACATGCTTGTACCCATCAAGGAGGAAGAGACAGCAAAAGCTAGTGGAGTCAAAGCATGGCTGGTGGGAGGAAAGGAATTTCTGAAATGGATCAAATACAACGAGTTAAAATATGTTGTTGTAAGGAGGCCAAAAACAGTGTTGTTACATGTTAGCCACCTGTAAAATTTGATTATACCAAAAGGTGGCTAAATCTGTTTTGAGCCTTCAAGGAACAAATTTCATTGCTAAAAATTGTTGGCTCTTGATGACTCTTGAAGGCCTCCTGCCCTTTTTCCCTCTCTCCAAAACTTCACTGTCTTTCCCATTGTACAATTAGAAATCCTGCTGATTTCTAAACTAGATCATTGCTACAAAGGCCTTTTTCCCTCACCCCACTTCAAAACTAACCTTCATTTGCTTCCCCTTTTTCTCCATGAATTCCTCTATTTTTCATGAGTTCCCTTCTTCCATTCATGAAAATCCACTTTATTAAGGTTGAAGACTCATTCTTTAGCTTTACCGAAACCCCTCACCTTCCCTTTGAAACTTTGGAAAATTCCATAAAAAAACAAAGTTTTTATGTCACTATAGACCTAAGCCCCCTTGGGCTAAGTCCTAACCACTTCCCCTTTTTCATACCCCGCCATACGTTATTATATAACTTAATTATAAAGTTCATATTATATAATACATGGCCCATCGCTTATCTCAAATCGCAATATCGCATTGTCGCATTTGCCATGGGTTGGTCAATCGACTCATCGCTAAAAACTTGCGATGCGATTGTTCCGCCCGATCGCATATTGCAAATCGCATGTTTATTGTTATACATATGATTTATCCATCGCAAATATTTTCGATGCGATCAACCCATCGCATATATCCTCCGTTGCAATATCGCTCCATTGCATATCACTCCGGCGCATATTTTCCCATCGCAAGTCCTGTCTTCCAATCCCCGATCGCTCATCCCCCCGATTCAATCCCGTCCGTCCGTTTCCCCGCTGATCTAACATTCATCGCTTGATCACACTAGCCTCCCCGATCGTGCATTCGCATCGGAATTTTCCATCGCACCCTTTGTTTTCTCCCCGCCGATTGCGAGCTTTCGATTAGATCTGGACCGTGCACGTGTCCAGATCGGACGGTCCCAGAGTACTCCTGCATTTTTTTATTGCCCTCTGCCTCTGCCTAAGGGTTTCAAAACCAATCCCCACCGTTGATTATCGAGCAATCAATGGTTACGTTCAAATTCTTCTTTCCTCTCCATTTTTAATCTCCTTTCGACTAATCTTCACCGTTGGATGATGACATCCAACGGTTCTGCTCTCATCCCACGCTTCTGAAGCAGTTAAACCTATATATGCAGGATTTCATAACCTTTGTTTTTGTTTTTCAGGAGTTTTTAATGGTTTTTCATTGTATGATGAAGGAAAGCCGAGAGCCAGGAAAGACGTTTCCTGCGCCTTCGGGCTAGTAAAAAGAACCATTCGCGGGCTCTATTCCATTTGTTTTATCAACGATTCATGAGAGTTGATATCATAAAGATGCCCTGCGTGGCCTGCACATCAACAAGACACAGCAATACATTGAAGAAACAAAGAGAATCAGTGTTGAAGACAGAACACACCTGAAACATGAAGTTTGAAGACCTAAACACAGTTCTCAAGTAAATTAAAGGTGTTTTGAGAACGACAAAGACATCTGTCAAGCCGAGAAAACCTCCACCGCCATAAACAGAGGCTAACTGAACCCTCTATAGCTCCTAAAGACACCTGCAGCCTCACAGAGATTAAAGATCATCGAACAATTAATACAAATCAAAGAATCTTATCTCCAATTGTCGGCAAAACCATTTTGAAAGACGAAGAACGTTTCATAAGCAGATATTTTGATCATTCGGCCTCAAAGAGCAGAAATAGAGCCACTTCAACATGACACGAAGCCTCAAAAGACAACAAAGCTCCCACCGAGCTTAATTTCAAGTATAAATCAATTAATGCAAATAAACACCTGTGGATTTCTTCATCGAAGCCCTCAAAGGCCGAAAAGTCATTAATCTGTATTAATTAACTTAGTAGATATTTTATCAAATTCCACCAGCTCATTCTTCTATAAATACTTCTGAAGAAGATGAGAAAATGTTGGTCTCTGGACATCTGAATGTATGTAATAGTTATTCTGAAGCTACTGATGCCCTGTATGCAACTTGAAGATAAATAAGCTGATATGAGAAGATTGAAGTTGTAGAGACCCACCGGGCTTGCTGATTGTAACTGGTTTAAACATCAATACAAGCTGTTGAATTATGGGATTCATGATTTGTGTCAATGGTGATGTGTTCCTCAATGTCTATTGTTATTTTCCTTAATGTTTTCACCCTGTTCATTTTCTTTGATAAAGAGTAGCAAACATAGAGCTAGGATTTGCTCTTAATAGTACCCTACTCTTACTAAAAGCTTTGTTTCTATGTTTTCTTCATTTAAAGTTCTCTTTGAAGAGTATATTAATGCAGGTTAGTGTAAAAGCACTTGCCTGATCTAGATTGCTCCTTAAAATGAATGTTTTCTGTGTTTCCCTTAGAGTATATTGAAGCAGGTTACGGTTTAAAAGTACTTTCCTGATCTAAATTTCTTTTTGTGACTGTTATATGTGTTTTCTTATCGAATAGGCTGAAAGAAGGGAAGTTTAGAAGCACTTACCTGATCTTAAGCTGTTTGAACTGTTTTTTAAAATTTTCCAGACTTAGAGTACTTCAATACAGGCTAGTTTAAAAGCACTTCCCTGATCTTAGAATACTTTTGTGTTTTTCCTTAAGTACAGGTCAAAGAAAGATAGTTTGAGAGCACTTACTTGATCTCAGACTTTGCACTTTTTCTTCATTTGTTTTGTTCTCCACTTCTTATCTGTTTCATTCCATAAAATCACTTTAAGAGATTCTTTGACATAAATAACTTGCCCCATGGATCCTTCTTGAAACTTGTTTTCCAATTAAAATCCTCCTTTGACTCCATAGCCCAATGGGTTAAAACTGTCTTTGCTTATTCTGTCAGCCGAATCATTCTTTCACTTGCAGACATCTTCTCCCTTCATTCTGAAACTGTCTTTTCATCTTCACCATGTCTGTGCCCAACCAAAAAACAAACACAACCCATGCTCTTCAGAGCTAGCCTAATATCACATTTAAAACTTTAAAGATCACATCTTTAAACTTATTCATAGAGAGATCCCTCTCTGGATTCAGGAGGGCTAGATCCTTGAATCCCAAAGCGGTTTGATGTTACCCCTGTAGTTGGACTTTTGCCAATCTTTCTAATTACAGGGACCATAACATAATGGCGACTCCACTCGGCAATCTGAGTTAAATTTTCATCTTAGAGTCCCTTGAATACTTTATAAAACCTTGTGAGTCCAAGCAGCCCTTTTTTAAGCACTACCAAACAGTAAGACTTGTGTTGAATCAGTGACAATCTAGGCAGGCCCTAGGATTCTCATAAGTCTTATCTAACCTTGAAAAATTAGCTGGCTTAGCCATAAGGGTAGACTACCTTTGTCTCATAACTGTAGCTAAGTTTTGAAACAAAGTTAGGGCATTCTCTAAAAACCACACAACTGAAAAATAACTCTGAAAAACCCAAAAATATTTCAGATTGGTATCTTAGAAACATGGTAGTGGGCTATAAAACCTTTTACCTCTGAAAAGGAGCTAAAAACTTCCACTTGGCGACTCCACAATACTGAACAGACCTTAAGACTCCACTGGGAAGAACCTTTATACTCATAACATCATTTAAAACTCAGTTAGAGGACTATAGGATTAAATTTTGTATAAACAGATTAGTTAACCTCTCAAATATTTTCATACCTGGGTAAACTTGTCTTGTTTATTTGGGTCTGAAAAACATGACATAGTGGCTCCTAGAAAGATTCACACTAGAGCCTTCCCTGACCCTGATCCACTTGAGATAGTTGATGACCGAGAAAGTATCCTTAGGAGGCCTCTTAATACAGAATCTTCAACTGTCTTCAGATCACCCTTGAGAACTAATTCAGTCCCTGAAAATCTTTCAACTCAACAACAATCACAAGTTGACTTATTAAATCCTTTTAGAACTAGGTCTCTTGGTGATTTAGATCAGTTAGATTCTGAGTCTTCACTTTCATCTCCTGGAAAAAGTGAATATCTTGGTAGCAGAGAAACAACACCTCCTGATTTACACTTCCTTCATAACTTAGGTGTCTCTCACCCAAAATCAGCTCAGAAATCTATTCCTGGTCCATCCACATCTGCTCACCCTACATCCACTATTCAAACCACTCCACTCCAGCCCACCTTCACTCTTATAAATCCACCTCCACCTACAATCATGGTTGCATGGTATGCTCCTTTAGTCCTTCCCGTACCTTTAGTCAAGCTTCCACAGGACTATCAGTCCAAAATTCCATTGTATGATGATAGTAGTGCTACTACTGCATCACAACATGTGGATAAGATGAATGACTATTTTGACAGAAATGAAATTGACAATGATTCTATCAAGCTTAGACTATTTGCCCAAAGTCTAGGGGGAGAAGTAAGAAAATGGTTCAAAGGCTTGGCCCCTCATAGTATTAATGATCTCCAAGGTTTCCATCAATCATTATTAAACAAATAGGAAGTGAGGAAGAACCCTCTCCAAGTCCTTTCTGATTACAACAATCTCCACCGGAACCCTGGGGAAAGTGTACAAGCTTATTGCACTAGATTTAACAGTGTATATAATGCACTTTCCCCAGAACTAAAACCTCCACAGGGCTCAGCTTCAAAAAAATTTCCTGAAGGGTTTGACTCTGACATGACCTATTCGCTAAGAGAGAGAGATTTTGCAACTCTTGAAGATATGCAAATGGGGGCTCTTTTTGTGGAAGTCAACTTAATGGAGAAGAGAGCAAGAACCAAAGCTGAAAAAAGAGTATCTTTTAGAGAGGAATCCACACCTTCCACTTCAAACTCGAAGATGGAAAGAATGATGGAAGAAATGATGAAAGAGATGAGCATAATTAAGATAGCACAAGCAATTCAGAGCCAAACTTCTCCTCAAAATAGAAACCAGAACCAGAATCAGAATTCTAGAAGGAACCAGCCTCCAAACAGACCCAGGGAAGATGATCAACAGATCACTCCTCCCTTTCATCAAAACTATATAAGTGAGGCAGAGGAAATAGATGAGATAACAGAGGAAAATGATGTCAACATGCTGGGGGTAGATAATGATGAATTTGAGATTTATCACGATAGAAAATGAGGTCTATACACACCTTATGATGACAAAAGAGATAGTGATGAAAATTATTATCAAGATATGGAAAATGTCATCATAGAGCCTCAAAGAGACTATGACCTTAGAAGCAAAACCAGTCAACAAACCTCCAACAACGAAACCTCTGACAAATCTGCACAAAACAGCACCGTAACTAAACCTAAAATTTCCAAACAAAGGGATAAAACGGTGGATGTTAATTCTGGTAAAGGAAAGGAGAAAGACATTCAAAACAAGGAAAAACAGAGTGCAGACCTTAGTAGTACTAACATTTCAGCTAGTAATCCTATCAAAACCTTTTTACCAAATGTAAATAGAACAAATCAGCAAGCTGATGTTGCTGATAGACTAGCAGCTAATAAGGCTAAGACAAGTTCTTCAAAGAACCAAATTCCCTTTAGCCTAGAGCAGGAAATTTCAAAGATCAAAATCTCTGTTCCCCTAACTGAGTTAGCTGCCCAGAAGGTGTATAGGACCCAAATTTTGAAGGCTTTAAACATAGAAGACCATAATGACATAGTAAATTTTAATGATGATCAACCAGAGCTCATTTTTGGTCCTAAAGTTGAAGGGAAATTTCAAGAAGGGACAATACCTCCGTTCTATGTCAGCTTTAATATCCATGAAAAAATCATGCATAATGCTATGCATGATTCCGGAGCCTCACATAATCTTATGCCAAAGGTGATAATGGAAAGACTAGGACTAGAAATAACTGGACCCTACAAGGATTTATATTCCTTTGACTCAAGCAGAGTCAAATGTTTTGGCCTAATTAAGGACCTTTGTGTGAGTTTGACTCAAATCCCAGCCAAGTGCATGGTTATGGATGTTGTGGTGGTTGATGTCCCTCCTAAGTATGGCATGTTGTTGTCAAGATCGGGGGGTGCCAAGCTGCAAGGTACAATGCAGATGGATGGGACATATGCCACTATCCCTATTTTTAGCCAGCCTAGAAGATTATACAGAGAGGCACACATGAAATTCATGGTCAGTAGCTCAGAAAAGCCTAAAAATTCTCCCATATACTCTGTCCATACTAACCTGGATTCGTTTATCCTTTACAATAATGAATCCACAAAAAATTCAGTGCCAGAAAACAGCAACGCAGATAACCTGTTAGAGGCCCCTAGTCTAGAAATGATGGCAATTCTAGATATGGAAGAAAACGAGAGAACAATTGTTGAACAGTGCACTAAAACAACAGATCAGATTGAAAAAAGTCAAGATGTCAAACAACACACTACCCCTCACGCTCAATTCCATGAAAATCCTGAGGAACGAAACCCAACACAACATACTACGGATCTCAGAATAGAGAAAAGGGATGAAACAATTAATGAACAACACGCTTTAACAGGATTAATGGCCGATAGCGAGGAAGAGAAACCCAACTTGGAAGTGTCAAAACAGTTTGATGCATCTGAAATCATTAGCAAACCAAAAAAAGGTTCTGATCCACGATTCGTGTGTCCATTACTCTTAAAAATTGAAAATCAAGAGAACAACCTTCAACACAGCGAAAAACCTGAGGTGTTAAAACAAATTCAACTAAGTGTTGTTGTTTCACAACAATCAGGGAGCACGTTAGTTAAAGAGGACACTACCCAGGATGAAACTGAAAATGCCCCTCTATGGAGTATGTACTTTGATGGGTCATGCACTAGGAACAATGCTGGTGCAGGTGTCTGGATCACTAACACTGAAAACAACCACACAGAAACCATTTCCTGCAAATTAAACTTTCAGTGTTCTAACAACATAGCAGAATATGAATCCCTTATCTTAGGCTTGCATCTATTGAGAAAGTTAGGAGCCAAAAGAATCAATTTCCATGGTGATTCAGAGTTAATCATTAGGCAAGTCAATGGGGAGTATAACGCAAACCATCCCAGACTTAGAGCCTACCGAAACGATGTCATCGACCTGTTGAAAACTTTTGAGGAGTCCAAATTGATTTTTGTCCCAAGAAAAATGAATATTGCAGCCCATAACCTAGCCTCTATAGCTAGAACATGCTTAACGCCATATGAAACCAAAGACTGCACAAATCAGATAAAATTTAGACCAGCTGTGCCTGATAATAAAAAATATTGGCAGGTTTTTGAAGGCGATAAACACATAGACGATTTCCTGCTTGGCAGAAATGAATTTGAATCATCTGATTCAGATTCTAAATCCGATCAAGATTGCCTAAACAAAGAACCCCCTGAAGAAGAAAAACCATTTGGTCCCGTGAGAATCAACACGTTAACTAAGGAACTTGAATCTCGTACTAAAGAGTACGAGGACACAGAAAACGAAGAAATTCAGGTATTGTTGTCAAAGGACAAGAGCATACCTAGGGGGCTAGCACCGTTAGAAAGCCTGTTTGATTTTAATGACGTAGCAAAGGAACCCACTGTGGAATATACAAAGTCTGAGGTCGAAGAATGCAACATTGGCACCATGGATCAGCCTAAAATGATCAAATTAGCTAGGTCCTTGCCACCAAATATGAAAAATAAATACATTGACTTGTTTAAAGAGTTTTTCGACGTGTTTTCCTGGAGCTATGAAGACTTAAAAGCCTACGATACGGAAATCATCCAGCACAAGATCCCTTTGAAAGAAAACCAAAAACCCTTTAAGCAAAAACTGCGTCGAATTAATCCAATACAACTGCCTCTAGTGGAAAAAGAAATCAAGAAAATGTATGAGGCAGGAATCATTGTGCCTATGAGGTTTTCAGATTGGGTTTCTAACCTTGTAGTTGTGAGGAAAAAGACAGGAGAAATCAGACTGTGCATTGATTTCAGAAACCTTAACAGAGCTTCCCTAAAGGACAATTACCCTTTACCCAAAATGGAGCATATCCTACAAAGGGTAGTTGGTTCAAAGAGGATTTCTCTGTTAGATGGTTTTTCAGGATATAACCAAGTTTTAGTACTCCCAGAATATCAACTCAAAACAACTTTCACCACCCCTTGGGGCACTTTCATGTATGTGAAAATCCCTTTTGGACTAATGAATGCTGGGGCCACTTTTCAAAGGGCCATGGACATTGCATTTTCAGAAGAAATAGGACACTTCATTGTAATTTACCTTGATGATATAACAGTTTATTCCAAATCTGATGAAGAACACCTTAAGCATCTAAGAAAGGTCTTTGAAAAATGCAGGAGATTCGGGCTATCTTTAAATCCCAAAAAGACAGTATTTGGCCTACAAGAGGGTAAACTCCTTGGTCATATTATATCAGAAAAAGGGATTAAAATAGATCCAAAAAGAGTTGAGGGAATACTACAGATTATCCACCCAAGGAACATAAAAGAACTGGAGTCCTTTATTGGGAAGATTAACTTCTTGAGGAGGTTTATTCCCAACTTAGAAGAGCTCCTTAGAAACATGACTAATATGCTCAAAAAGAATGTAGGAGTGAAATGGACTGTAGAAGCCAAAAAATCCTTTGAATTGGTAAAACATGCACTCACCCGGGCACTAGTCTTGATCAGCCCAGACTTTTCAAAATATTTCCTTATTTTCTCCTTTGCCTCAGAACATACAGCGGTTGCAGTCCTGTTGCAGACAAACCCAAAGGGACAGGAGCAGCCTATTTCTTTTTTCAGCAAAGCTTTAAGGGATGCACCCTTGAAATATAACATAATGGAAAAACAAGCCTATGCTTTGGTAAAGGCCCTAAAGGACTTCAGGGTGTATATTCTTCATTCCCACACCATTGCTTATGTGCCTAACATAGTGGTAAAAGACATCATGTCGCAAGACCCAGATGGAAAGAGGGGAAAATGGATTGCTGCAATCCTAGAGTATGATTTGGAGATCAAACCCACCAAACTCATTAAAGGTCAGGGCTTGGCTCAATTAATGGTTGAATCTAATCTCCAAGCCCTGGACATTAACATGCTAGATGCCTTGGACGAACAGGAAGAATTACCTGCTCCCACTGTGGAAGAGCAGGTCCAAAACTCACCTTGGTATGCTGACATCTTGTATGTACTTACAAATCTCAATGCTCCTCCTGATTTATCAAAAACAGAGGCAAGGTTTTTAAAGTTGAAATCTAGGAATTATTGCATTTTGAATGAATGTTTATATTGGAAAAATGCTAATGGTTTATTGCTTAAATGTTTGCCCGAAGTTGATGCAGAGAAGATCAAGAATGAATAACATGAAGGAGAGTGTGGAGGTCATCTCTACTGGAAAACAACAGCCAATAAAATCCTTAGAGCTGGCTACTACTGGCCCACCCTCTTCCAAGATATCCATAAAATGATAGTTTCTTGTCACAAGTGTCAAATTTTTTAGGGCAAAAGAAAAATCCTTCCCTTACCATTACAACCTATCACTGTTGAAGCTCCTTTCCAACAATGGGGCCTAGATTTCATAGGAGAAATCCATCCTGCTTCATTTTCCCATCATAAATGGATTCTCACAGCCACTAACTACTTCACAAAGTGGATAGAGGCCATCCCTTCCAGGAATGCCACAGATTCTGTCATTATAAAATTTCTTGAAGACCATATCTTGTCTAGATTTGGCTGCCCTAGGAAGATTATTACTGATAATGCTGCTGCTTTTGATTCCAAAAAGGTGATTGATTTTTGTCACAAGTATCAGATTACACTTGGTCATTCTACTGCTTATTACCCTCAAGGTAATGGGCTAGCTGAATCATCAAATAAAAGTTTGGTGACCATCATCAAGAAGCTCCTTGAAGAGAATAAAAAATCATGGCATAACAAGCTGGTGCATGCATTATGGGCCGACAGGTTGACCACAAAGAAATCCATTGGAACCTCCCCTTACCAACTTGTTTATGGAGCAGATGCAGTGTTTCCTACTAGCCTAGGTGTACCAGTGATAAAATTAGTCCAAGAAATTCAGTCAGAAGAGGACAGTATGATAAGGAGGACTAATCAAACAATACATCTCCAGCAGACAAGGGAAGAGGTTTACAACAGAGCTCAGAAAGTGCAAGAGAATATAAAGAAATTGTTTGACAAGAGAACAAAGGCTTGTGATTTCAATATTGGAGACAAGGTACTCAAATGGGATTCCAGAAGAGAGGATAAGGGTAAACATGGAAAATTTGACTGTTTGTGGCAAGGTCCTTACATTATTCAGTCCACCATTGGCCCAAATGCCTATTTTCTGCAAGAGCTAAATGGTACAAATCTGTTTGGGGGTCCTATCAATGGCAAGGTCCTTAAGCATTACTACTACTGAGTTTAATTTCGAAGCTTTCATTTTCATTGTAAATATCATTGTTTTGTTTAGTTTCACAAAAAAGAAAAGATACAAAAACAAAGAAAAGAACGAAAAGAGGGCAGACTGAAAAAACAATAAAGGCTTAGCCCCATGCCAAAAAAGAGGAAGAAATCTGAAAGCGTGCAAGCTCAAATGCCACTCCTGAAAAACACACTCCTAGTTAGTCAAACAGTCTAATATTGACTAATTAGTTTTCAATTTACTGCTGATAGGATATTGAATTTGATTTTCCAAACTGTTTAATCTTGGCTTATCGGTAGATAGATTAGGATAGAAATCAAAGGTTCAAACATGCTCAAAACTTGAACCTGAGAAAAAGAAAGAACAGCTCAAACATAACTCAAAATAGAGCTGTAAAAGGATGGAGGAACTACTTTGAAATTTCAGATCTTAAAACCTTCAGTTTTTGTTTAGAATTTCTGCGAAATAATGTCTATGTGCAGTTTGTTTTCTATGCCATAGATCACAGCAAGTCAAACAGTTTAATCTTGACTTGACTGTTTTTAAATTTCTGTTGTAGAATTTAGAGAATGAAAGTCTGTTGGACAGTTTAATCCCAACAGACAGTAGATTAGGTAGAGAATCATCTGAACTCAACTGTTTAATCTAAGTTCGGGGAGAAATAAGGAGTAGAATTAGAATAGTTTTATCCTTTCAAAAGAATAAAATGTTGTGTGAAAATTTTGCCAATCCAAGTGCACTCTGATGCAGAAAAAATGTTAGATCAGTAGGATTGGGTAGGTAGAAAGCTTGTTGATGAAGGTCCATTGTTTTCATGACTACTAACATGTCTTCAGAGCAAAATCATCCCAACAAAAGAAAGGCAGCCCAATGGATGAGGCAACTGATCAGCCTCCCAGACAATACAAGTCTGAAGTTCTTGATGCCTTCGAGAAGGAACCATCCCCAAGTGGAGCCACTGTTAGCCACCTATAAAATTTGATTATACCAAAAGGTGGCTAAATCTATTTTGAGCCTTCAAGGAACAAATTTCATTGCTAAAAATTGTTGGCTCTTGAAGACTCTTGAAGGCCTCCTGCCCTTTTTCCCTCTCTCCAAAACTTCACTGTCATTCCCATTGTACAATTAGAAATCCTGCTGATTTCTAAACTAGATCATTGCTGCAAAGGCCTTTTTCCCTCACCCCACTTCAAAACTAACCTTCATTTGCTTCCCCTTTTTCTCCATGAATTCCTCTATTTTTCATGAGTTCCCTTCTTCCATTCATGAAAATCCACTTTATTAAGGTTGAAGACTCATTCTTTAGCTTTACCGAAACCCCTCAACTTCCCTTTGAAACTTTGGAAAATTCTATAAAAAACAAATTTTTTAAGTCACTATAGACTTAAGCCCCCTTGGGCTAAGTCCTAACCACTTCCCCTTTTTCATACCCCGCCATACGTTATTATATAACTTAATTATAAAGTTCATATTATATAATACATGGCCCATCAATTATCGCAAATCGCAATATCACATTGTCGCATTTTCCATGGGTTGGTCAATCGACTCATCGCTAAAAAATTGCGATGCAATTGTTTCGCCCAATCACATATCGCAAATCGCATGTTTATTGTTATACATCCGATTGATCCATCGCAAATATTTGTGATGCGATCAACCCATCGCATATATCCTCCGTCGCAATATCGCTCCATTGCATATCGCTCCGTCGCATATTTTCCCATCGCAAGTCCTGTCTTCTGATCCCCGATCGCTCATCCCTCCGATTCAATCCCATCTGTCCATTTCCCCGCTGATCTAATGGTCATCGCTTGATCGCACTAGCCTCCCCGATCGCGCATTCGCATCGACATTTTCCATCACACCCTTTGTTTTCTCCCCGCCGATTGCAAGCTTCCGATTAGATCTAGACCGTCCACGTGTCCAAATTGGACGGTCCTAGAGTACTCCCACATTTTTTCATTGCCCTCCACCTCTGCCAAAGGGTTTCAAAACCAATCCCCACCATTGATTATCGTGCAATCAACGGTTCCGTTCAAATTCTTCTTTCCTCTCCATTTTTAATCTCCTTTCGACTAATCTTCACCATTGGATGATGCCATCCAACGGTTCTGCTCTCATCCCACGCCTCTGAAGTAGTTAAACCTATATATGCAGGATTTCATAACCTTTTTTTGTGTTATGCAGGATTTTTTAATGGTTTTTCATTGTATGATGAAGGAAAGCCGAGAGCCGGGAAAGACGTTTCCTGCACCTTCAGACTAGTAAAAAGAACCATTCGCAGGCTCTATTCCATTTGTTTTATCAACGATTCATGAGCGTTTATATCATAAATATGCCCTGCTTGGCCTTCACATCAACAAGACACAGCAATACATTGAAGAAACAAAGAGTATCAGTGTTGAAGACAGAACACACCAGAAACAAGAAGTTTGAAGACCTAAACACAGTTCTCAAGTAAATTAAAGGTGTTTTGAGAACGACAAAGACATTTGTCAAGCTTAGAAAACCTCCACCGCCATAAACAGAGGCTAATTGAACCCTCTACAGCTCCTAAAGACACCTACAGCCTCACAGAGATTAAAGATCGTCGAACAATTAATACAAATCAAAGAATCTTATCTCCAATTGTCGAAAAAACCATTTTGAAAGACGAAGAATGTTTCAGAAGCAGATATTTCGATCATTCGGCCTCAAAGAGCAGAAACAGAGCCACTTCAAAATGACACGAAGCCTCAAAAGACAACAAAGCTCCCACCGATCTTATTTCAAGTATAAATCAATTAATGCAGATAAACACCTATGGATTTCTTCATCGAAGCCCTCAAAGGCCGAAAATTCATTAATCTGTATTAATTAACTTAGCAGATCTTTTATCAAATTCCACTAGCTCATTCTTCTATAAATACTTCTCAAGAAGATGAGCAAATGTTGGTCTCTGGACATCTGAATGTATGTAATAGTTATTCTGAAGCTACTAATGCCCTGTATGCAACTTGAAGATAAATAAGCTGATATGAGAAGATTGAAGTTGTAGAGACCCATCGGGCTTGCTGATTGTAACTGGTTTGAACATCAATACAAGTTGTTGATTTATGGGATTCATGATTTGTGTCAATGGTGATGTGTTCCTCACTGTCTATTGTTATTTTCCTTAATGTTTTCACCCTGTTCATTTTCTCTGATAAAGAGCAGCAAACATAGAGCTAGGATTTACTCTTAATAGTACCCTACTCTTACTGAAAGCTTTGTTTCTATGTTTTCTTCATTTAAAGTTCTCTTTGAAGAGTATATTAATGCAGGTTAGTTTAAAAGAACTTGCCTGATCTAGATTGCTCTTTAAAATGAATGTTTTCCGTGTTTCCCTTAGAGTATATTGAAGCAGGTTGGTTTAAAAGTACTTGCCTGATCTAAATTGCTTTTTGTGACTGTTATATATGTTTTCTTATCGAATAGGCTGAAAGCAGGGTAGTTTAGAAGGACTTACCTGATCTTAAGTTGTTCGAACTGTTTTTTAAATGTTTCCAGACTGAAAGTACTTCAATGCAGGCTATTTTAAAAGCACTTCCCTGATCTTAGAATACTTTTATGTTTTTCCTTAAGTACAGGTCAAAGCAAGATAGTTTGAGAGCACTTACTTGATCTCAGACTTTGCACTGTTTCTTCATTTGTTTTGTTCTCCACTTCTTATCTATTTCATTCCATAAAATCACTTTAAGAGATCCTTTGACATAAGTAACTTTCCCCATGGATCCTTCTTGAAACTTGCTATCCAATTAAAATCCTCCTTTGACTCCATAGCCTAATGGGTTAAAACTGTCTTTGCTTATTCTTTCACCCGAATCATTCTTTCACTTGCAGACATCTTCTCCCTTCATTCTGAAACTGTCTTTTCATCTTCACCATGTCTGTGCCCAACCAAAAAACAAACACAACCCATGCTCTTCAGAACTAGCCTAATATCACATTTAAAACTTTAAAGATCACATCTTTAAACTTATTCATAGAGAGATCCCTCTCTGGATTCAGGAGGGCTAGATCCTTGAATCCCAAAGCAGTTTGACGTTACCCCTGCAGTTGGACTTTTGCCAATCTTGCTAATTACAAGGACCATAAAATTACACATGACAATTGTAGATTTTCCTGAGGAAATTCAGGACATGTTGCAGGAGTTCAGCGACATTGTAGTGGATGATTTTCCAGATAAATTGCCTCCTAAGAGAAGTATCAGTCATCACATAGACTTTATACTCGGAGCTAGTTTACCAAACAAGGAATCATACCGAATGAGTCCTAAGGACAACGAAGAGATCAGAAAACAAGTACAGGAATTACTGGATAAGGGGTTGATAAGGGAGAGTTTAAGTCCTTGTGCAGTTCCGACAGTTTTAGCTCCCAAGAAAGGAGGAGAGCGGCGAATGTGCACAGATTCGAGGGCCATCAATAAGATTACCATCAGGTACATATTCCCATTGCCACGATTGGATGACATGATGGACTGCTTTAAGTGGAGCAGTTCTCGAAAATCAATTTGAAGAGTGGATACCACCAGATCCAAATTAGAGAAGGGGATGAATGGAAAACAGCTTTCAAAACTAATGAAGGACTGTATGAGTGGATGGTGATGCCATTCGGATTAAGTAACGCCCCTAGTACCTTTATGCGTCTGATGAACGAAATGTTGAAAGAGTTCATCGAAAAGTTCGTAATTGTATATCTTGATGATATTTTGATTTTTAGTAAGACTAAAGAAGAAAATTTCCGACATGTTCGAAGTGTGCTGGAGAAGTTGCAGCAAAACAAGTTGCTGATCAATTTGAAAAAATGTTCCTTTTTTCAGAATGAATTAGTTTATTTGGGCTTTTTGATTGCAGAGAATGAGCTGAAGATGGACCCAGAGAAAGTTGCATCTATTGGTAGCTGGCCATCCCCAAAGAGCTTGTTTGAGGTTCGTAGTTTTCATGGGTTGGAAAGTTTGTATCTTAAGTTGATAAGGAATTTTAGTGAGATCTATGCACTTATGTTGGATACAATAAAAAAGGCAAGTCAGACTTTCTGTTGGAATGAAGCGGCAAAAAAAGCTTCCAAATCTTGAAGAAGAAGATCACTGAAAGACCGATTTTGAGGTTACCTGATTTTAACAAACTATTCCAAGTTCGTTGTGATGCCAATGGCACAGCCATTGTGGCCGTACTCGGCCAGGAAGACAAACATGTCACCTATTTCAGTGAAAATTTGAATGAAAGCAGGAAAAAGTACTCATCTTATGACAAGGAGTTTTATGTTGTCATCCAAGCACTGAAGCATTGGAGACACTATTTGTTGGGTAATGAATTTGTTATTTTTTCCAAAAATTCTACATTGCAATATGTTATGCAACAACATAAGCTGAACCACAAGCATGCAAAGTGGGTTGAGTACTTGCATATTTTCACGTTTGTATTGAAGCATATCAGTGGATAGGCCAACAGGGTAGCAAATGCGCTGAGTAGAAGAGTTTTTCTCTTGCAGGAGAGTACGATACAAGTGCTAGGATTTGAACACCTGAAAGACTTGTATCAAACAGATGTGGATTTCAAGGAGGCTCATGAAGCTTGCCAGAATCCTTTGTTGAGAAATAATAGTCCATGGCTAGACTATAACTTATAGGAGAAACTATTTTTTAAAGGAGGACATCTATGTATTCCCGATTGTTCGATGAGGGAGAACATCATCCGGGAGAAACACAGCAGAGGTCTTGCCGGACATTTCGGCATTGATAAGACCCTAGATCAGCTCAGTCACTTTTATTACTGGCCAAATATGTGAAGGGATGTGCAACGATTTGTAACCAGGTGTAAAGTGTGCCAGTTGGCGAAAGGACACAGTCAGAATACAGGACTCTACACAACACTGCCTATTCCAAGTAGACCGTGGGATTCAGTCAGCTTGAACTTTGTCTTAGGTCTACCCAGAACACAACGCGATTATGACTCTATGATGGTGGTAGTGGACCGGTTCTCAAAAATGGCACATTTCATTCCTTCTAAAAAAAATCAGTGATGCTACTCACGTAGCACACCTATTTTTGACGGAGATTTTCAGACTACATGGTTTTCCTAAGTCCATTATTTCTGACAGGGATGTGAAGTTCACAGGACATTTCTGCCGTACCCTATGGAAGAAGTTGGACACACGATTGAACTTCAGCTCCGCTTATCACCCACAGACTAATGAGAAAATGGAGGTGGTGAAAAGAAGCTTAGGAAACCTACTACGGAGTTTGATTAGAGAAAATTCACGAATGTGGGATCGTGTACTTGCCCAGGCGGAATTCGCTTACAACGATTCGCCAAATCGAAGCACAAGATACATTCCTTTTCAGATCTTGTATGGCATGCATCCTCGTGGAGTGCATGATTTACGGGATCTGGGACAGTTGGAAAGGAGGAGTGCTGACGGGGAAGATTTTTCCAAAGTAATGAATGACCTACATGAGCAAGTAAAATCTAAGTTACAGGACAACAACCAGAGGTATAAGCAGCAAGCAGATCTAAAATGGCGAGAGATACAGTTTCAGGTGGGAGATAACGTTCTCGCACATTTATGCAAACAAAGGTTCCCTAAGGGTGATTATAACAAATTGAAGTTTAAAAAAATTGGCCCTTGCAAAATTCTGCGTAAATTCTCTGTGAATGCCTATGAATTACAGATACCCCCATGAATAGGCATATTGCCTATCTTTAGCATGGCAGATCTGTTTCCATACACTGCCAGTCCTGAAGACGACAGTACGACATGGCCAGAACGGGACACCCAAACAGAAAGTGGTTCTTGGATGAGACAAATGCCTTTGGCTTAGCCTCTTCAGATTGAGAGAATTCTTGAAACATAGGTGGCCAAGCGAACTCGCAGAAAAGAGTACCTTCAATACCTTTTCAAGTGGAAGAACCGTCCCATTGAGGATAGCTTGTGGCTTAACACAGCCCAGATACAACGCACAGGATATTCAGTAGAGGAACTCATGGAACGGAGCCATGAAATTTCGTTACCCCGGTAGCCTAATGCAGGACAATCTAGCTCAGGGTGAACAAAAACAAGAGTGTTTGTCTCACAGGTTTACAGGTCATTATACCTGAGTTCTCTTTTTAATATCCTTAGTTTCTAGGATTTAGAACTTAACAACCAGTTATGTTTTAATTTCATTTTAATTTCTTCTTTTTTTTAGTTACTGTTTTACAATTAATTTAGGTGAACGGGAATTAACAGTTACCCAATGTAACTACATGTAACTATTGACATTTCAAAAAAAAAATTGTTTAACAAATCATACAAAAAGGGAAAAATGATACATTGTAAGTTTGATTTCCATCATAGCAGAAAAGAAAATAAAATCATTTTAAGAGATTTTACAAAGCCATCTGAAGTCCATCTACATCTAAATACAATTTCTTTTCACTTTCATGATAAATTGAATGCATGTGCAAACAGTAGCAGGAACTGGCAAAATAAATTATTTTCACAGGTGTTGAAGTAACAACAGAATTAACAAGCCGAGACATTCACTAGAAAGAAGGGATCTCCAATTAAAGGAACACGTCGAGCGTCAAAACAAAGAGAATGCACAAGTCACAGGTACCATCCAGCTGAAATAACCAATTTTCATTTCAAAACATTGTCCAAGTAGTTTTTTTTACAAGTACAAAAAGAAATATTTCATGTTCGAATAAAGAACCAAGTTCGAAACCCTAGCATAGAAACTATACAACCAGTAACAAACACCTGGACCGGGGGTTAAAAACCCCGATTGATAAACCAAGAGCATGACCACAAATAAATCCCAGAACTAATTACAAACATAAACATATTCCTATGAAACAACTAACGGAATAATCAAAATAGAGGATGATTGAACAGGGAGCCGAGGCTCACACCCGTAAAAAAACCCAAATTACTGGAAGCGACTACAGGGAGAGACCCTACCCATTTGGGCTAGCGTCGGTGGATTCAGAGACCACGCCTGGAGTGACAACAGATCACCTGCAATAGAAATACCCAAATATTAAGAAGTGCGAAAAGGTTAAAACCCCTGAAACAGAGGAGAGAGGGTGAGGGTTTGTAAGTTTAGCTTACCAGAAGAGTAGCATTGGACCGAAGGAAGGAATTGACCGGTTGCCAACCAACAAGGGAACCCTACTCACAAGGATAGTATAACCAGGAAAAAACAACCAGAAAGCTGAAGCAAAGAAATAAGACTTACCTTTGTGCGACTGACGAATTGAGGTCGAATGCCGAGACCCCTGATAACTGCGACCTGATAAACCATAGCCAAGTAACCAGTTAACTAATAGGATACATACAGTGAGTGGATAAAACAACACCGAAACGAATGCATTCACGATATTACAATCATAAATAGCACCCATAAAACTTTCAGGGTGGAGGAACCCTTTTACAGGCAATAGAGAACCAGGGCTCGGAACCCTCGAGCTCATTGGCAGCGTGAGAAAAATGAACAGAGTCATCACAGCGATGGAACCCAGCTAATAGAGTAGAGCCACAGCTAAAAACTACAGGTAGCGCCCAGTAAAGAAAACAGGAGTCGTGACCACTTACAGGTCAAAGCGCCACCAAGAAACGAGCCATTACAACCACAAAGGAACAGTCGAAAATCCCTCACAGCCACTGAAGAGCAAAGAAGAAAATTCCAAATGAACAGAGGTAAGGTGTGTAGCTAAGGGCGTGATAGTGAATTCTGAGGTCGGAACAGGTGTCCTCCTCACACCTACCACAAGTACGAGTTATAAAATCGACAATCAAACAAATATCAATTAAAAATCACGAGAACCTGATAAACACAATCATCATATTAATAATACATTAATTATTGATTAAAACACAGAATTTAAGAAGGGCTAGTCCCATCAGAAATATTTATGGGAGAAAATTTAGCTAGAAAGTGAAGACGTTCTACTCTCTTAAATTTCTTGGAATGGAAAATTTGGAAGTACAAAGGAAGAGGTACTCCCTATGGAGTTAGATAAGAGTTGGTCTTCTACAAAAACTTAAATTCATGTGTGTTTTTATAACTTCCCACTCCTATTTGTCTTTCAACCATGAAAAAAAATATTGTAAGACAAAATAGACCCTTAATCCTCCTTGTGGCGCAACATTTAACATATCCTGATATCTAACTATGGTAAAATTTGACTCCCTCAACTAGGGTTACCATTTTGGACATTCTAGAATCTTCTTGAAATTGCACACTTGGGTAGCTCACTATGCATTACTAGCATGGCTAACATGGTCATAAACATGATAGGTCAACTTGCAAGAGGCATAAATTTTGAATATGAATTCTCTTTGATGTGTTTCTTGTACCATTGAAAATATCATTGGGTGTAGCACAATGCTAAAGGTTTCTCACAAGAAAGAAAATTTTGACCCCAAAAAATGTTGTTTAATGTGTCAAAATGGCTCCAAAAAGTTTTACACACTAATTCTCCAAATCTGGACATAACATTGAAATGACCTCAAAAGTTAATTGCTTTAACTTTTCCACTTTGTAAGCATTGAGATATATGAAAAATTATAAAATGATCCAATCTACATCATTATTTAGTTATCTATTAATTTTATGACTATGAACCATACAAACATGGAATATAAACATGGTCATTGAACGCCTTTTCATATTCCTTGTCGATACTTTGCAAGTAATATTTATTTTAAAGTATTTTGTTTATGGAATAGATCTTCCACATACTCTCAAGCATATCAAAATCCTTTTTATAATATCTCAAAATATCTATACAACTTTTCATTTGTTTATTGCTTTAATACATGACGCACAATACTTGGGGAGACCACTCTCATGTACCTAGTAATCGGTTTGTATGAATAAGGATATGGTCGATTCTCCTTAGTTATCAATATGAAAGACCAATCAAGTATTGTGGTTAGAACCCAAATGTATTTAAGAGAGTTATAACATTTAGGGCTCCCTTTCTCTTAAAACTTGGTTAATCTTTAAAACACAATAAATGGTCCTAAAAAACTTAGAGTATCCAAAATTTGATAATTTCGTTAGCATGGAAATCTTTGGGTTGCTGAAAAATTATATGGGAGTGGACCAAGACCTCCTCAAACAATTATAGGTGGTATATTTCAAAAGAATCTTTACATGAAGTTCATCATGTTGGTATAATCTATTAAAGAACCTTTTTGGTGAACTAACTTGGTCCTCATAATCAACCAAGAGGAAATTGCATCACTGACTTGAAAGTGCAACAAAAAAACATCCACATTCTAAACCTATGTCAATAATAAATTCGATGTTCTGAAAGATTAGTTGGTGGAAACTGATAGATGTAAAGTGGTGAATATTTCATGAATGACACTCATCACACTTGGAAATATTCTCATGACAATTAACCCAATATGATGCATATATTTCCTAAGGTCGTGTTAAAGCTTTAACTAACCCCAAAACTTTAGATTTAGTGACCCCCTTAAATTTTTTAAATGAGTCTTAAGAAAGAGACTTTGGCCTCTTTGGGTTTTTTCTCTTGCACTTTATTGATGATTATATTTTGATGGATAAAAGGTTTTAACACACATATGCACAATTATCTTACCTTGAATGGAATTTCCTAATTTATGAGCAAAGTTGCATCATAAGTTTGATTTATAGATTTAAATTTCCTTTATGCATTCCTTGCATTTTTAATGCATCTTACGTTATAATTGTAATCGATAATGTTTAAGTAGGTATTCAGCCTCATCCTGAAATCAATTCCTAGTTGTATATGCATCATTGTACATCTAATGATAACAAAAACATCACTCTATTGATGATGGACAATATCATGCACTCAAAGTCATGGTCCACTACAAAAAGAAGTTTCAATTAGACTTTATATTGTTTAATTAGAATAAAGAACTCTTTGGATTTTTAGTTAATTATTGTTATTAATTTATAGTTATAAAATTATTTCTCTATTCAAACATAGAAATGCAAAGCACATAATGTAACTCCATATATGAACTCATGGGATAATCTATAAGAAAAAAAATATACAATGGATATGTGAAGCTTAAGAAACAAACCAACATGGTACACTGTAAATTGAAAATTAGATGGATTGCATAAATTCTATGATAGCGAACCATTAGAATAACGAAAGTCTATAAATACATTTAGAAGCTACAACTCCAAATTTTTAATTAACCAAATGAAATAATAATAATAATATAATTTACAAAAACATAAATACTTTAGCTTCCTCTAATTTTAAACTCGTGACCTCTTAAGAAGAAACACACTCTTAACCATTAAAACCACTCAAACTATATAAAAACATTTATTAAAACATAATAAATTTAAAAAGTAACATATAAATTAACAACATAACCTATTATTAAAAAATAATAATAAGCCATTCATTTTATGTATATAAAAAATCTCTTATAAATTTTTTAACTACCAGAAAAATTTATAATATTGAAAACCGCACTTCCATTATCTGTTTAGGTATACAAATTCTATTTATAAAACAAAATGATAACTTTTACTTTCTACTATTTTTGTCCCTTCAAATACACTCGTTATGACTCTTGGATTTTCTTACAATTTGGTAGTGTCTTTTTTTTAACTCACCGTAAAGTTTCTTCTTGCTAGCTCGTCTTACACTTTTACGAGCAAGTCGAGGTCAGAAGTAGTATATTCGGATGTAATCTGCATTTTGATTTTATAAAATGAATAGAAAAACTTTAAAAAAAGAGTTTTACAAGCCATTTGAAATTAGAAATAGTATATTTAGATGTAATCTAAATTTTAATTGTATGAAATAAATAGAAAATAGAAAAACACTAATAAATTTTAAAAATATATATATTGAATTGTCATAGACTCTGACGTTAAGCCAGGAAACTCTGGTCAGGCAGCGGGATTCGCCGCACAGGAGGATTCGAATTTGCAACTGGGGACGGCGTTTCTCATGCACTTTGTCGTTAGGCTGAGTAACTTAGGTCAGGTAGCGCGTGGATTCAACTTATGGGTATCTGTACAGGTTGATTGAAGTGTTTGATGGATCGAACCATAAATTAAAAGGTCCAAAGAAATTAGATGTGGTGAAACCTATAATTGTGATATGTTGCGTTAATTTATTTATTTCTATATACACATTGTTTTTTAGATGTGAGAAGTGTATTGAGATTTTCAAACAGTTTCGATTAATAAGTCAACGCTATTTGAATTGCGTCCATGTGCATGCTTGGTATAAGTTTTATTTGGATTATCATGTAAGGCTTATACAATATATTTCCCCAAAAATTATTACCATTATAATAAATATGATTCTTTTAATTTTAAAATTAATTTTATTTATTTTAAATAATAATTTTAATTAAGGTGGTGGTGATGGCATCGTCGACGGCTGCTATCATAGCTCAAAAAATGGTGGTGGTGGTGGCGGCGGCCATTGCTATTGTACCTCAAAAAATAATCTAAGTTTGAGTCTTCAAAATCTTGTTTTTATGATCAAAGAGAAGGGAAAGAAGCGCTCCAAGATCACTATAGGTGGGTTGGTTTAATAGATCCAGAGGATTGGAAGTGTGGTAGATGTTAGGGAATTGAGAGCGGATGTGAGTAATAGTCGGGTTGTCTAAAAGGAAGTGTTTTTCATCTTCCACTTGCTTAGTATCACAAATCTGATAGATTCTATCATCAAGGGAGTCTTGGGAATAGACCACCTCCTAGTCTCACTTCAAATCTCATGAGAATTAGTTCTTATCCTAGCGATGTTCATTTCTTTCTTATTGCTCGTCAACATAGAGAGATAATTATGATTATCAAGGGTGGGGTTGATCACCTCTTTATTGTATGGAAGCTTCCTTTTACCCTCCAGCTCTTGATCCTCCCACAACTTGTCCTTAAAATTGGAGGTAATAGTATTTTTGATACTCTCTTTGATCCCCATACTGAGCTCTTCCTTAATTCCCCAGTGGTTGAGCCAAGACTGGGCATCCTTATGCCACCCGTGCTTGAGGCGAAGGCGGGGGTTTTCACTAAAGTTAGAAGCAATTTTGGGGAGCCTTTTGGATTCCATGTTGTAAAGATTCTTCTTATACATCAGATATCTAAACACAGTCATACTTTCAATGGAGGATAAACTAGGTTCGATCAAGAGGATAGGATAGGGATTACTTCCCTTGATCTTTAGGTTATAGGTTATGAATTGTTTTTGGATCATCTCAATCTTCCTCCATGTCTCTCTAGATATATTGCAACACCAAACTTCACATCCGTATAAGACAACAGGGGTGGCGAGAGTCTCAAATAGGAACCTCTTTTTACTCCAAATGCAAATATTGACCAACTTACAATTGTTTTCAAGCTCATAATAAGCTTTCCAACCTCCAATAATCATTTTCTCAATGCTATAGTTCCAAATGAGTTGATGAGGGAAGTTAATGCCTAAATATTTATAAGAAGAAACTTGCTCTAAGCACTGGTTATAATACACGAAAATACCATGGGTGATATTTTTGGATTTAATTATCATGAATTTGGTCTTGTCAATATTAACTGCCATACCCATCTTGGAGTGGTAGACATGAAGAGTCTAAAGCTACTTGTCAAGGTCATCATTTATTTTTTCAAGAAGAATGATATCATCAATATAAAGGAGAAGAGTAATGAGAACACCAACAATCTCGATGCCCTTGCATCCCGTAGATTTTGTTGGTGTCTCTGTAATTTAGTAGAGTGGCAAGACTAAACGTTGCAGAGCCTACATCAGAACCACTTTGGGATTCTAGGATCTAGCCCTCCTGAATCCAAAGAGGGATCTCTCTATAAGTGCAAAGATTGATTTATCTCTTAAGATTTCGGTATGATTTTAGGCTAGTTATTAAGTACAAGGGTTTTTTTGTTTGGTTGGTTGGTTGTGATCTTTAATTGGATGGAATATCACAAAATGAAAGAGTTCTAAAGGATGAAGATGCAAGTGTATTGAGAAGTGTTCAGTTGATAGGATTAGTAAGAAGCATCTTTAAACCATTGGGCAATGGAGTCACAAAAGGGTTTAATTGTGCAACAATTTCAAGAGTGGTCCAAGGGGCAAGTCATCTATATCAAAATATCCTTTAGATTAAATTATGGAGTGGAACATTAAAAGTGTTGAGAAGGGCTGAAAGCTAATAATTTCAACAAGGATTTATCAACTTACCCTACAAGAAAAACCTTTTAATAAACTGTTTGAAACCAGCCAAAGGACAGGTTTAACCATAGAATTCTTTGGACAATATTGTATTAAAGCTAACTTATCAGACAACAATCCAGTAATCTCACTAGACAACTTTCAGAAGGGATGAAAACAGATAAGAAAACAAAGTGCAACTTAAGATCGGGTCAGATGTATTAAAATCATGGCCTGCTTTTAGCATACTCTTAGGGAAACTTTCAAACAACTTTTGGAGAAAGAACCAGAAGATAGGGCAACCCATAAACTTTTCTAGTTTAACTCTACTCAGCATGTAGTGAAAATATCATTCAATAACTTCCTTTCAAGTTTTACACATCAAGACATGGACTAACCAACATTCCTTGATAATGTTTACACTTAGTTTAAGTCATTCCAAAATATCACTATTAGCAGAAAACATATAGATAAAGCTTATCAGTGAGAGTAGGGTACTTTTAATAGTAAATCATAGCTCTATGCTTGCTGCTCTTTATCAGAGAAAAGTGAACAAAATGGCATACATGAAAGGAAAACAATAACAGTAAGAGGTACCTCACCAATAATATAGACCAAGATCCCAAAAATCAGCTTGTATATTAATTGTCAATCCAGTTACAAACTACAATGTCCAATGTTTCATCACAACTTCACACTTCTCTTCTTAGCCTATCTTCTTCAATAACTTAACAGAGCTTCAGAGCTTCAGAACTTATTTAAATTCAATAATGATTCGATACAGAAAATATTACATCAAAGGTCCAATAACCCACCCACCAGCAATCTCTCATCTTCTAAGGAAGTATTTATAGAAGAAGGAAGAGGTGGAATGAAAGGAGGAATAATTTGTCAATCAATACGAGTTTTAATGCTTCTCTGTCTTTGAGGGGTTCAATAGAGGAGACCTCTGATGTTATCCATGTATTAATTGGTTTTCATTAAGTTGTTTAGCTACTTGGAAGATTTTGTTGACTTTAAAACTCTTTAGGCAGATTGGCAATAACTCTGGTTGTCTTTAACAAAAATATCACTAACTAAGGCAATAACTATGCCTTCTTTCGATTTATTGAGGTTGCAGGTGGCACTTTGGTAGCTGAAGAGGATATTTTTTTAGCCTCTGATGTGGCAGTGGAGGCTTTCTTCAACTAATATAACTCTATTCTTTTATAAACACAACGATTTATCCTTTGATTTGTGTTTAGGCTTAATTAAGCCTTGATCTTCATTTTCGGGTCCTCATTCTAATACACTTTGTTGTTCTTTGTTTATACAAGTGGCTTTCTGCTGTTGGAGGGTTTCATCTGAGATCGAGGGTCGTGATATCCCTGATGAAACGTGAATTTGTAACCCGCTGGTTCCTTTTATTCATTGATTTAAGGTCAGAATCTTCACTCTGAGCCTTATCAGTCACCTGTCTGTGATTGTGGAAATACACAAATCGAACACCATTAAAACCCTGCAAAACACAAAAACTAATTATAAAAAACCCTGCGAATTGTGGTAAAACTGCATTTTAGAGGTTCAATGGAGGCGGTAGGAATGCTTGAGGATGGCGAAATGCAGCGGTGGAGGAAGAAACCCTGGCAGAAACAACTAACCAAGTAAATATTTGAATTTGGCGTGAAATTGGAGAAGGGTGGTTTCGGAAAACCGGCAGCGGTTTTTGCGCGGGATCTAGGGGGTAAGTAGTATTAGCTGAATGGAACGCATTACGATACAACGATTGACACGTGGATTATAAAAACCACTTTTATTGCGCGGAAGTAGCGCACTGTGGAAATGGGCCAAAAATTGCGCGATATCAAGTTTGAGCCATTGGATGATTGGTGATTGATCGAACAATGTGGGTAGAACGCAATCAATCCAAAGATGTGCAAAGGATGTATGGTGGGACAGACAGTTGCATCAACACTTTTGTCGCTTGGTGGATGGGTTTAAATGGAGAATGGGGTTTATCGGGTTAAGTCTCGATCGTTGGATCAGATGATCAGGCGGTCGAGATTCAAAGGGGAGACCGGAATGTTAAAAAGGGAAGAAAGCAAGGCATATGGTAATGTGGAGAATGGGTAGCCTGATGGACGTTGATCTATGTAGATCAACGGTCCAGATTTGCTCGGACCACAATGTCGTGAATGGGAAAAATAAACGGAGGAAAATATTTTATGATGGGGGTTTTATGGTTTAAGCGCCCGATTGCGGGGCTTTAGGCCATATGAAGGAAGGGCTTCAGGTTATAGGCTCCTGGGGGCTTAACACCTTTATAGTGCAAAAGACCATCTTTAGGCTTAAAACATGGATTTTTAAGACCAAAATAGGGTTCTGATAGGTGAAAAGAGGGATTTTTAAAACCAAATGAGGGGAAATATAAGGTTTTAAGAGGGTTTTGATGCCTTTAGGGGTTAAATGAAAGGTTTTAGAAGGATTTGTGAAAAGGAAAAAATGGGTGAAAATGGAGAAGTGAAATGATGGAAAATGGAGCCTCATGAACAATCTATCTTTTGGTAAATAGCAAGGTCCTTGAGGGCTAATAGTGAAACAACAGTGAAGATTAATACCAAGGATAAAGGACATCATAAGACTTCAAGAAGTCACAATTTGGAAATGAATTGTTTCTTGAAGGCTAACAAAGATTTAGCCACCATTTGATATAAAACAATTTATAGGTGGCTAACAGTGGCTCCATGTGGGGATGGCATCTTCTTGAAGGTGTCAAGAACTTCAGACAATTTTCTCTAGAAGTTGATCAGCGCCTTGCACTTTGATAATATTTTTTATCAGCTGCTAACAAAAATGACTTAGAACTTGATATATCAGCAAAAAATTATTTCCCAAACATCTACCTACACAACCTACTTCCTAACATTTTTTCTTTAGAAGGTGCATTTGGACTTGCAAACCTTTTCATCAATCTTTTTATTCTTTTATTGAAAACATGAAACTATTCTAAGTCTACTCTCATTTCTCCATCAGTTCAGATTAAGAAGTTGAACTCATAAGCTTCTCTACCTAACTACTAGCTGTCAGGATTAGATTGTCTGACAGACTTCATTCTCTATTTTCTAAAACAGAAAATTTAAAAGCAGCCAAGCCAGGATTAGGAAGTCTGACTTGCTGTGGCCTATGGCATAAAAACAAGTTGCACATAGACTAAAATTTGCAGAAAATTTAAAACAAAACAGTGAAGGCTTAAGATCTAAAATTTTTAAAAACATCCTTCATTATTTCTTTAGCTTTGGTTTTAGTTTTGTTTGAGCTATCTTCTATTTCCTTTTACTGATTCAAGTTTTGAGCTTTTTAGAACCAATTCTTCGTCAATCTCATAGGTTCAAGATTTGAGCTTGTTTGAACCTTTATTTTTCTATCCTAATCTACTTTACTGATAAGCCAAGATAGAGTTGTTTGGAAAATCTGATTCACTAACCTATCAGCACTAAATTAAAATTCATACAATCATGTTTATACTATATGATTGAATAGAAAGTGTTTCTTGTGGTAGTGGCATTTAAGCTTGCACACTTCCAGATTTTATTTCTTTTTTGGTATGGGGCTGTACCTTTCTTGCTTTCATTCTGCTCTCTTTTCTATTTTTATTGTTTTTGTATTTTTCTATCTTTCAAAGTAAAAACAACAATTAACTAAATGCTCAAAGGCTCAACTTATTTGTTTTCCTATCTACCTAATCTAGCTCTTGAAATATTTACATGCTTCATATGAATGAATAGTGCCAGTATAACCAGTTGAGTAGTGACAAAAAGGAATAGAAAATCTGGACACTTCTCAAAGGTAACCATAGTGCATGTTGAATATTAATCTTCAAAACCAAGGCTATCACAGAAGGTGATAGATTTTTATGCATTTGGCTCTTGCAAAGGATACATGCTTGATAACTTGAGCCAATTAAGACCTCCACATATTCTTCCATAGGATCAAAAAAGAAAATATGAGAGCATTCTTCTTTTTGGGCCTCCATGAATGGTAGATTATCTGCCTCTGAGACAATAGCTTTGGGGACTGCATCTTTAGTATGTTTTTTGAAAGCATCATCATCCTTCACCTGCAAATCAACAAGTAGTGAAATATCTTCTTTTTCTAATTCTATGCTTGTTTCTGATGTGAATTCAGGTTCTTTGGATGACAGATTGATATTAGTAATGGGAGAAGGATTCTCTTGAAAAGATGATATGTCCTCTACAGGATAGTCTTCTATTTGTTTCTCTTCCCCAAAGACTTGACAGTACTTTTCATTGTTTGGGGACATCTGGTCTGAATTTTTCTTGAATT
This sequence comes from Pinus albicaulis, assembly GCA_034641835.2. Taxonomy (NCBI): domain Eukaryota; kingdom Viridiplantae; phylum Streptophyta; class Pinopsida; order Pinales; family Pinaceae; genus Pinus; species Pinus albicaulis. The sequence continues at coordinate 152,644,431 of CM076583.1, read as the reverse complement.
GTGTATTGTTTGCTTCCACAAGGTATCCGACATGTACTAGCAACAAGGGCTAATCCATTGGCAACAATATTTTTGTCTTTAGGAACAAGGGTAAGTTGGAATTATTCAAATGATTTTAATAAGTCCATGACATCATCCCTATAGGCCCTAAGTCTGGGATTTTTAACCATGTATCCCTCATTCACTTGCCTAATTACCAATTCTGCATTCCCATGAACTGTTATTCTCTGGGCTCCTAATTTCTTCAATAAGTGCAACCCTAAAAGAAGTGCCTCATACCCTACTATGTTACCTGTGCATTGAAAATTCAATTTATATGAATGGCCTTCAGAATGATTTTTTTCTGTATTGTAAAGCCATATTCCTGCACCTACACTGGTTTTAGTATATGACCCATCAAAGCTCATACTCCAAAGAGGACTAGTTTCAGTTTTATCATTAATTTCCTTACTATTCTCTTTGTCTTGAGTGCCATTAGGTTGTTCTATGGAGTAAGCACTATGTTGATGAGTGTCTTGTTCAAATGAAGGTTTGGAGGGTAGTTGCTTGTTTATTATTTGATCAATTTCTTCTTCTGTCAAAGGAGAGATCTCTCTTTCAGTATAGATAGAAGTACAACAAACTTCCTTCTCTTGTGTTAACTGGTTTTGAGGCTGGATATCTTCTTGAGCCTCTTCTAGTGAATCAAGACTTGTGCTTGAATGGAAACCTTGAGGATTTTATACTATTTTCTTATCTACTTCTGTTTCAAACAATTCCTCATGATTGTTATGATGATCAATTTGAATACAAGGTTCATGAGTTGTTTCTTCTAAATTATTAGGATGCCACTCTCCTCTTAAGATATGAAATGAGTTATAACATAGAGGGAGAGTTCCCATATGTGTTGGTTTTTCCTCTATTTCAGGTTTGGTGTTTTCCAAATGGCTACTTGTTTCCTCAAAGCATTGCTCACTATTTGTATTTATATTTTGGTCATGAATTTCCCTTAACAGTGCTATACAAGATAGAGGTATGCTATCAGGACTTTCTTGACAACTTTCTTCATTGTTTTCTCTATAATATTGCTCATCACACATGTCTTGCTCATCATACATGTCTTGTAGTGGTTGAGCGTGTGTTTTCTTAGGGAAAGGCATAGGTTGCTCTGGATCACCAATATTTAAATTAGCTTCATACCTATCCATTCTCTTTCCAAGCATGTACATCATTTTTTCCATCATGACCATTAGTTTGGCTTCTAGGTCTCTATCTAAATCCATTTTTGTAAATTAGAAAAGATGTCACTATATCTTGTCAACCAATTCAAAGTCTTCTACCAGTGGAGTCATTTGGTCTTTTAAGAGTTGTGGATTCACCAGGTGAATGATTTAAATTTTTCTGTCCACCAACAGGATGATTGGTTTTGCTAAATGCATTCCCAAAGGAGTCTACAAAGACTGGAGGGGTAATAGGCATACTGGAGACCAGTGGAGTCACCAGGTGAAGGGTTTCTACTTGATTTCAAGGCTTGAATGTTGTTCACCATCAACAATCAAAAACCACTCTAGACAGACACTTGGTTTATTTGTTAAAAATGGGATTATATGAGTTGTGAAGTTATTTATTACTTCAGAAGTCCCCAGTGGAGTCGCCACAAATGTTGGTGTCTCTGTAATTTAGTCGAGTGGGAAGACTAAATGGTGCAGAGCCTACATCAAAACCACTTTGGGATTCTAGGTTCTAGCCCTCGTGAATCCAGAGAGGGATCTCTCTATAAGTGCAAAGATTGATTTATCTCTTAAGGTTTTGGTATGATTTTAGGCTAGTTATTAAGTACAAGGGTTTTTTATTTGTTTGGTTGGTTGTGATCTTTAATTGGATGGAATATCAAAAAATGAAAGAGTTCCGAAGGATGAAGATGAAAGTGTATTGAGAAGTGTTCAGCAAATAGGATTAGTAAGAAGCAGCTTTAAACCATTGGGCAATGGAGTCACAAAAGGGTTTAATTGTGCAACAATTTCAAGAGTGGCCCATGGGGAAAGTCATCTATATCAAAAGATCCTTTAGATTAAATTATGGAGTGGAACATTAAAAGTGTTGAGAAGGGGTAAAAGCTAATAATTTCAACAAGGATTTATCAACTTACCCTACAAGAAAAACCTTTTAAGCAACTGTTTGAAACCAGCCAAAGGACAGGGCTAACCATAGACTTCTTTGGACAAGCTTGTATTAAAGCTAACTTATCAGATAACAATCTAGTAATCTCACTAGACTACTTTCAGAAGGAATGAAAACAGATAAGAAAACAAAGTGCAGCTTAAGATCGGGTCAGATGTATTAAAATCATGGCCTGCTTTTAGCATACTCTTAGGGAAACTTTCAAACAACTTTTGGAGAAAGAACCAGAAGACATGGAAAACCATAAACTTTTCTAGTTTAACTCTACTCAGCATGTAATGAAAATATCATTCAAGAATTTCCTTTCAAGTTTTACACCTCAAGACATGGAATAACCAACATTCCTTGATAATGTTTACACTTAATTTAAGTCATTCCCAAATATCACAATTACCAGAAAACATATAGATAAATCTTATCAGTGAGAGTAGGGTACTTTTAATAGTAAATCCTAACTCTATGCTTGCTACTCTTTATCAGATAAAAGTGAACAAAATGGCATACATGAAAGTAAAACAATAACAGTAAGAGGTACTTTACCAATGATATAGACCAGGATCCCAGAAATCAGCTTGTATATTGATTTTAAATCCAGTTACAAACTACAATGTCCAATGTTTCATCACATCTTCACACTTCTCTTCTTAGCCTATCTTCTTCAATAACTTAACAGAGCTTCAAAGCTTCAGAACTTATTTACATTCAACAATGATTCGATATAGCAACTATTACATCAAAGGTCCAATAACCAACCCACCAAGAATCTCTCATCTTCTAAGGAAGTATTTATAGAACAAAGAAGAGGTGGAATGAAAGGAGGAATAATTTGTCAATTAATACGAGTTTTAATGCTTCTCTGTCTTTGAGGGGTTCATTAGAGGAGACCTCTGATGTTATCCATGTATTAATTGGTTTTCATTAAGTTTTTTAGCTACTTGGCAGATTTTTTTTACTTTAAAACTCTTTAGGTAAACTGGCAATAAGTCTGGCTATCTTTAACAAAAATATCACTGACTAAGGCAATAACTATGCCTTATTTCTATTTATTGAGGCTGCAGGTGGCACTTTGGTAGCTGAAGAGGATATTTTTTTAGCCTCTAATGTGGCAGTGGAGGCTTTCTTCGACTGATATAAGTCTCCGCTTTTATAAACATAGTGATTTATCCTTTAATTTGTGTTTAGGCTTAATTAAGCCTTGATCTTCATCTTCGGGTCTTCATTTTGATACACTTTGTTGTTCTTTGTTTATACAGGTGGCTTTCTGCTGTTGGAGGGTTTCATCTGAGATCAAGGGTCGTGATATCCCTGATAAAACATGAATTCGTAACCTGTTGGTCCCTTTTCTTCATTGATTTAAGGTCATAATCATCACTCTGAGCCTTATCAGTCACTTGTCTGTGACTATGGAAATGAATAGATCGAACACCATTAAAAACCATGCAAAACACAAAAAAATAATTATAAAAACCCTGCGAATTGTGGTAAAACTACATTTCAGAGGTTCAATGGAGGCGATAGGAATGCTTGAGGATGGGGAAATGTAACAGTGGAGGAAGAAACCCTAGCAGAAATAGCTAACCAGGTAAATACTTGAATTTGGCGCAAAATTGGAGAAGGGTGGTTTCAAAAAACCGGCAGCGGTTTTCGCGCGGGCTCTAGGGGGTAAGTGGTATTAGCCGAATGGAACGTGATACGATACAACGATTGACACATGGATTCTAAAAACCACTTTTATCGCGCAGAAGTAGCGCATTGTGGAAATGGGCCAAAAATTGCGTGATATCAAGTTTGAGCCATTGGATGATTGGTGATTGATCGAACGGTGCGGGTAGAACGCGATCAATCCAAAGATGTGCGAAGGATGTATGGTAGGATCGACAGTTGCGTCAGCACTTTTGTCGCGTGGTGGACAGGTTTAAATGGAGAATGGGGTTTATCGGGTTAAGTCTTGATCGTTGGATCTGATGATTAGGCGATCGAGATTCAAAGGGGAGACGAGAATGTTAAAAAAGGAAGAAACCAAGGCAGATGGTAATGTGGAGAACGAGTAGCCCGATGGACGTTGATCTATGTAGATCAACAGTCTAGATTTGCTCGGACCACAACGTCGTGAATGGCAAAAATAAACGGAGTAAAAGATTTTATGATGGGGGTTTTATGTTCTAAGCACCCAATTGCGGGGCTTTAGGCCATATGAAGGAAGGGCTTAAGGTTATGGGCTCTTGGGGGCTTAACACCTTTATAGTGCAAAAGACCATATTTAGGCTTAAAACAGGGATTTTTAAGACCAAAATAGGGTTCTGATAGGTGAAAGGAGGGATTTTTAAAACCAAATAAGGGGAAATATAAGGTTTTAAGAGGGTTCTAATGCCTTTAGGGGTTAAATGAAAGGTTTTAGAAGGATTTGTGAAAAGGAAAAAATGGGTGAAAATGGAGAAGTGAAATGATGGAAAATGGAGCCTCATGAACAGTTTTTCTTTTGGTAAAAAACAAGGTCCTTGAGGGCTAATAGTGAAACAACAGTGAAGATTAATACCAAGGATAAAGGACATCATAAGACTTCAAGAACTCACAATTTGGAAATGAATTATTTCTTGAAGGCTAAAAAAGATTTAGCCACCATTTGATATAACAAATTTTATAGGTGGCTAACAGATTCCAAACACTCTTCTAGCCTATCAATGTATATGCCAAAAAGGGTAGGGGATAGGGGACACCCATTCTTAACTCCGATATTGCATTTAATGTCTTTAGACCACCCCTCGTTGGTATTAAGCTTGGAATTGATGGTCTCGTAGAGACATATCACAACAATCCTCAGCGAAGGAGGAACCATGACCTCTTTAAGTCTCTCCCAAATCTTATCTCGAGGAACAGTGTCGAAAGCTTTTCTAAAGTCCACAAAACAATAGAAAAGATCGACTTTACTATTGTGACATTCCTCCATAATGATTTTTAGAGTGACAAGATGATCGATTGTTGCATGATGTCTCCTAAAACCATATTCTCCTTTAGCTGTCTCGCCCTGACTTTCAAGCCAAAGTCTAAGATTATTTTCCAAAACGAGCCCATAAATCTTGGCCAGGATGTGGCTAATCATAATGGTCGTGTATTTAGACAGAATTCTTTTGTCCCCATTTTTAAAGATAAGCACAATAAGTCTTTGCGTCCAAAGCTAAGGGAATCCATGCGTTACAGTAAAATTGAGAAGCTTGTGGAGATGAGAAATGAGGATAGATCTTCCCATTTTAAGGATCTCATCTTGGTATCCTTCAATATCTTTAGCTTTCCCATTAGCGCGACTATTAATACCTGACTCAATGTCCTCCAGAGAAAATACATTCTCCTCAATGGGATTGATTAAGGTGGTGCCCATAGTGTTCGAAGAGTCATACAACTTCTTAATATCGTTGTTGCAGTTATCCAAGGGGATAGAATGACTATCTTTGGTTTTACGAATAATCACATTCCGCCAAATTTTTTTGGACACGACTTTAGAAAGGTGGAGAAGATAATCCTATCTTTTATTAATATATGACCTTTTATTCCTCTTGATAAGATTTTTGTATATTTGATATTCTGGAGCTTAATGATTTCATTAGGAGCGTATCTACCCGCTTTCCTAGCATTTTTACAATCTTTGTCATACCATGGATTGGAATTTATATTAGTCTGCTTAAACGAAGTCTCATTAGAGAACTTGCTAATGGTATTGGAAAGGTTAGTAGTGAAATGGTATCAAATTTGATCGATGTTGTTATTATAAGTCTAGGAGCCTAACTCCCTCTTTAAATATCTGAAGAAGAGGTCGACTTTACTTCTATCGAAGAGAAAGTATCTTTTATTCTCATTGGTCTCCTACATGTGGGTGGTATGCATAGAAAGATTAAGTGATAAAGATAGAGGTATGTGGTCAGAGTCAGGCTCGAAACCATTGAGTAGCTCAAATTTTGTAATACAATTGAGGACGAGGGTGTTAGAAATCACATAATCAACTACGTTGCTACCCAGCCCATGGAAATAGGTCATTTGACCAGAGAGGGGCCACTTGTTAATACCATTACAAATGATTAGATCCTGAGAACTGCAAAGTTTGAGGAGCTCGGTGTCAAATAAGTTCTCGATTGTGTCTTTAGATTTTCTCTTGACTTTATTAATATATGAACTTTTCATCATGCCACAAGGGGCCGAGGTTAGAGTTTTACCTTAATGTAATGGCTTGGTTACTAGAAGTTTGAGCATTAAAATCTCCAAGAAAAAGGATATTCCCTTCATTCCTCAGGTTGAAGATGTATTTTTCTAATGTATCGAAAGGTGTTCTTCTTATAGGAGGTAGAATTGATAGGAGTGAAATAAAATATGGAAATAAAGACCTTATTGGTGGTAGAATCAAAGATTTTGATCCAAATGTATTGATTGAAGGAGTTTATTTTATGAAGTCGGATGTGAGAGGAAACGAAGTTCCTAATTAGCATGCTATACCACCAAAACCCCTCCAAGAGGATTTCTTATTCCAAACAGACCAAAGAGTGAAACTGTCAAGGTGAGGGACCCTAGATTCATCATGCTCCCAAGTTTCAACTAATAGAATAAGGTTAATATCACTCGGGATCCAAATTAACATAGGAATTTTACACCATGGAAAGCCACGACAGTTCCAGAAGAGCATCTGGAGTGACGCAAGTCCCTATTTATCACTCGTGCTTGAGACTTTATCTTTGATAATAGCTTTCCTATTCCTAATGATTTCCCATTTCCCTGCTTTTCTTGCATCCTTGACCTTTTGGACTTCTTTCCTAAGTTAAGCTTGGTCCTCTAGAATGAGATCTTCATTTATAAAGATTCATGTTCCTTTTAGGCTTGGGGATGTCCTAAGTATATCCAATTTGTGTTCATTAGAATTGACCTTGACATGGATGAGTTTGTGTTTATGTTCAAGTATCTGTCCGACCCTTATTTCTTCTGTGAGATAAGTTATTTCAATTTGAGATTTTATTTTTAGTTGTTCTTTAGCTATGTCTATTTTGTTTTCATTGTTTTTCTCTTCTCTACCTGCAATTATAAGATTTAAGGTTCTTTTTTGGCGCTCATGGTTGAGTATAATTAGTTTATTAATTTCCTCTTTGATGGGTTTAATATCTAAGTTATTTTTTGTGTTATGTAGGGCTGAGTTATTATGTAGTTTTTCTTTTAGATGTTTAATATTGCTTTTCAAGAGGTTGTTTTCTTCATCCATTGCTTTTTTAATATGTTCTATTTATTGAATTTTGCCTTTCATTTCTTGAAGTTCAATTTCGAGTGTGATTATTTTATTTTCTAATGATTTGTGGTTGTTGTCAAGCATGGTAGTTAGTTCTAGTTTAAAATGGTTTTCTCTTTCTCCTCTTCATGTTTCTAAAGATTCAGTGTTACATCATAAAGACTCTCTAAGGTAATGTTACTTGGTCTTCCTTTGCTATAAGGGGGCTTAGAAATATGAGAGGAAGTATTCATAGTGTAATAAAACATAACTTAACAAGAGGAGAGTAAGTGAGAATGTGTGCACCTGTAAAGCAGAACCAATGCGAGGTTGTCCTTGCACCCTAGAGGCTGTTAGAATCCAGTGATTGAGGTCACTCACAGAGATATGTAGAGTGCAGGAATCATACTCACTATTTAAAATGAAAGTTCAGTGTGCAAATATTATTGTACTAATAATTTTTTTAATTTTAATTCATTTTTTAATAATATTTTTTTTAGTTTTAATTCATTTTCAATAAAATAATATTAGATGATGAATTTTCTGATATAAAAAGATATGAAGAGATGTGTTTCTTGACATAATTGTTTTGTAAATAAATGTTGACAGATTCTTAAGAGTGGCCCTATGACATTTATTAGGAATCTAATTCTATTAATACTTCTTAATCATTAGTCTCTAATATTAATTAGAAATCATTTAATTTATTATCCTTAACGAAACATGAGATACTGTACCTTTCACTAGTTTAATGAGATAGTGAAATAATCATGTTAGGTAATTAGATAATTATAGGACATCTGGTTTGACTAGTACATTTTGCACATTTATTTTTAGAAATTAGTGTAAATCTATGAAAAACATGGATTTATGAAATTAGTATAAAATACATATTATATTTCTTTAAAAAAAATAAAAAAAAATCTAATTTGTTTCTAAAATAAAAAAAAATCTAATTTGTTTCTAAAATATAAAATAATTCTGTTTAAACTCAACATTAAAATACTTAATTAAAAATCAACATCTTCCTCCAAATACTATATATAAATATGCGTTTTCGCGCATTGAATCTTTCCGTCTCCCTGAATTTTTTAATGTCTCGTTGTGTGGATGATCAAATCCTATACTTGCAAGGTGGGAGTTTGTACGTGCACAATTATTAAACTCCGAATCGGATTCACGTAAAGACTTAGATGGGATGAGTCATTACATTGATCAAATAATTACTCTGGTCACTACGTTTCGTAAATATTGTAGTATTGAACATTTTTATGTTTATTTTTGGTTATATTATTTCATTTGGCTTGAAAGTAAGTCGTCGTCTTTTTTCTTTCTTTTTTTTTATTTTTTTTTATTTTAACAGAAACCTTATTTTCGAGGTAGTTATCAAAGTTTAAAATGTCTTAATTTTTTTACTGTAATAAAGATTTTAGACATTTAGTTTAAAAAAAAAATAACTCATACAATCATGATAGTTTCTAAAAGCAACTTTTATGTAATTTTTTTAGTTTTCAATAATAATATAAAATTATATTAAAAAAATGAATAAATTTCTATGAAAAAATATTTTATATCATGTATTTTTTTAGTTTTCAATAATAATATAAAATTATATTAAAAAAAAACAAATAAATTTCTAAAAAAAATATTTTATATTATTATTATTATATCTATCGCCAGTAGGTATAACGCATCAGATTGCCTTCTGATGTGACATTAATTTGTTTTTCAACAATTTTTTTATAGTTTACCTATAGTTAAACTTTGGTGGTTTTATTATTTATTTATTTTAATTATTTAAATATGTTTTTTTCTGAAATGTGATTGGTTCATATTTTGAACTTGTTATTGCAAACTGGATTGGGATTCGCGTCGACGCATTAATCTTTGTATCGATTGGAGTTAAAGAAACGTTGTACGATTTTTGGGTTGAACGAGAATATCTATTTTATCCATAATTCTCTTCGCTTGAGTTAATCTTTCTGGCTTTGATTATATCGTAATAGATTACAATCAGGTTTTAAAATCTACAAATTGACAATTCGGTACATGCATTAACTCCTGGGTACACCGTGGAGTTATTTATGCATTAGCCAACCAAGCTTATATCAAAAGATATGTGCTAAGTCTATAGTTCGTACCTGCATATATACTGACTGTTAATATTATAGCTTTATATTGCATTGGTCCGATCCAATTATTTATTCCAGCAATAGGGGCCATGTCTCGGGCGTTACGAACTTCATCTGTTCGGTTGCGCTGGCGATCTTCCAATCGTCGGATCAAATCTCATTGTGTTCGATGAAACTCTGGGCTATTGAGGTGGGTTACTGTAACCACCCAGCCCCACCTCTCACCACATTTCTCATTGTGGAGTTGCGCGCTGCAGAAGTTCGGCTCTGCAACTGCATGCTCTTCGGCCATGCCTCTGCCACTAGAGCTCCACAAAATCTCGTGGTTATGTGAGTCATGCTTCCCTAAAGCCCTTTTTCTTACAACGCTAATGGTGAGCTCTGAAGAAGAGTTGGGTAACCCGTCTGGGCGCCACGGATTGACTCCACAGATCACATATGCAACGATGTTGATTTCTCTGTTCTCTGGCTCGATTGGTGGCTCGACGCTGTGTACAGTGACTCCATGGTTTGAGTAGGATGCCAATGTCTCCGACAAAGATCCACCTAAACATAAATCTGCGGTAAGAGTTTTCATTGCCAGTTTTCTTTTCCGGTTAGAGTTTTGCACATAACAAGATTTGGACATGGGCTTCCTCTTTAAGTTTTTAATTATTGAATTCTTGTTATTACTAACGCTGCGTAAAATGGTTTGACTCTTTGATTACTGGTTAGGTACCTTTTTAATAGCTAGGAGCATTCCGGCACAAAATTTTCAACGTTGGCTCAGTTCTCTATGATAACAGTAAGAGTTCTTTCTCGTTCTCCCGAGACTTACTTCAGAAATTGATTTCACCCAATGACGTTCGACCTTCCTCTGCTTATCTCGCAGGCGGGGTCTCTCTAGCTATCGGGTGCTTGGAACCCAGTTAAAAGCTAGTTTTACATTTGAGGGTTTAATTTAACTGTCCCAAATTAGGTTCGACCCCATTTCAATATGGGATAACAGGGATTATCCCCATTTCCTAGAATTGTTTAAGAAGTTATAAGAGGGTTTAAGCTCCAAATCTACGCCTCTATATTCCAATTAAGAATGTAATGATGATCAGTTCTTTGCAATGTTGTTGTGACTATACATTCAGTTCATAATATTTTGGTTCTCTTACTATCTAAATAGTTTCTTTTCTTTTTTCTGAAATTCCTTGCTACTTATGATTTGTTATGCGGTAAGGATTTTTCTCTCGCAAAATCTAGTTTCTTACATGGTTAAGGTCATTATTCAATCCAGTTCTTGAAGTCTTTTAAATTATAATAGCACAATTTTGATTCGCGTCTTCCTTTGAGGCATTTATAAATGTTTAATGTATGTAATAGTTCCTTTATTATTTTTTATGCCCCTTCCATAGTTCCAGCAAGGTATTGGGGATCAGAACCGAGCCTAGTTACAGGGTTCGGGTTCTAAACCCTTCACCGACTGATTTTTCCATACATTATATGCTCTCTCCTCCACGTAGAAGTAATATGAAGTTTTCTACTGTATCAGTTATTATGCATAATTTTCAGTTCAGTAGTACATGCTTCTTTCTTTTACTATGGTAGTTTGTAATTCTAATTATGCACTTCTGTAACTAGTAATTGGTTCACATAATTCTTGCAGTAAATTTTAATTTAATTTTCGATACAATAACGTGTATTTTCTCCAGATTTACTACTACCGCTTATATTCTACTAACCATACAAGTACTAAATACTTTTACTTATTCAACACAATCAAATGTAATTTCTACATTTTTTCAGAGAGTAGGAAACTTTGGGTAAAGAAGCTTTGCTTTTAACATCTCCTTTCTATACAGATTTTCTAGCATTCTTTTTCTATTCTCTAGAATAATTGTTCTATTCTTGTCTCAATACACAACTTTTAGCATCTCCTTTCTATACAGATTTTCTAGCATTCTTTTTCTATTCTCTAGAATAATTATTCTATTCTTTTCTGAGTACACATATATTTTAAATGTACACAAATATTTACATTTCTTTACTTTACACTAAAATTTGTAAAATAAATTATTTATGTTCTTGTTTTTCCTTAAGTTTAATTTTTGGTCATTAGGAATTTAATCTTTAGAATCACCCATTTTTAATTAATTTATTTGTGATTGTTGGTTAGGTTAAGACATAGAAACGTATGTAATTAATTGAGATGCATTCAAACCAAATATTTTTTTATTTGATTAATGAGTATTGATATTATTATACCTACCGCCAGCAGGTATAACGCATCAGGTATGTCTTTGATTAGACATTAATTCTTTTTGATTAGACATATGTCTTGAATTTTTGTATAGTTTGACTATAGTTATATTTTAATAATTTTTTTATTTATTTTTTTAATTTATTTTTCTTGCATGTGATTGGTGGATAGTTTTAAATTGTTATTGCAATTGTTGTATGATTTTAGGGCTGAACGGGAATTAACCAGAGTTAGACTTAAAATTTAAATAGCAATCTATACGAAGTTCATTCTTTTTTAATATTTTAATTTTATTTATCTAAATTTTTATTGGTTCAAATCTTTTTCTCTTATTCCACCATTATCACTCATGTATGAACATTGTGAGTTCATAAAAATATTTGTGCAGGCGGGAGGAATGAGGTAAAGGACACTCATGTATGTGCAGATCCTTGGCGTGAGTCCGAAAGTGGCACATTTATTTTTTACATATTGGCAATGTCACTCATGTTCGTGCAAATCCTTAGCATGATTCTGAAAGTGGCATATTTATATAAAGAAAATTACGAGTTTTATATTAAAAATTAAAAAATAATATATTTATTTTTTAATATATAATATTTTCATTTTTATTATTTTATTATAATTATAATATAATCATAATAATGTCAGTTTTTTATCCACTTAGCTAATAATAGAGTCCATTTTTTTATCCATTTATAATAATTTTAATTTTGATAAAATAATTACAACAAACTGAGAAGTAAACTAAGACAATTTAAAACTAAAATTTACAGTTTTAAATTTAAAAAAAAGTCAACATACAAATTTCAACCAAAAAAAAAATTATGAGCAGCCTGTACATGACCCCAGGTGTAATTTACATCAAGGTTAATTATATTACTAAATTTTAGAATATATAATGAATATATCAAATATATAACTATACAAAATATTAAACAATTTTAATGGCTATATATTATGTCATATAATTATATTCATATTAAAAAAAACATTAGAAATTGAAAAATGTAATTAAAAACCACATTCCTAATGAGTAGAATATTAAATCTATCCAATGTCTAAAAAGTCAAATTGGCTAACTAAATTACATTATTAAATTTTGGAATATACATTAAATATATCAAATATATAACTATACAAAATATTAAACAATTTTAATTGCTATATATCATGTCATGTAATTTTAAGTAAAAATAACATGCAACTTTTTGAATAAGAACAATAAATTCTTATAATAATATTTTTTGTTATTATAAATTCTTATAATAATATATTTTTTTTTATCATTATAAATTTTCATATTCATAAACTATATTTTTGTAGACATATCTAACAAGAACAACTACCTTCCTATACATATATATTAGGAAAATGTAAAAGTTTTTAGATGACATACAATATGGCATTGTTATTGTGGTTGGGTGGAATTGGATTAACAAAATTTTAGTAAAAACCTAAATGGATTATATTCTAAACCTTAATACTAACCTAGATTCTTATTTTTTACTTTAATTTAGCTATTTTTAAACTAAACTAAGCGACAACTTTATTGCAAAGAAAATCCTTATAGACATCCTTAAAATCAAATGGCAACATCTCTATAATTACATTAAGCGGCATGTAATAGCTGTCCATAGATATTCCCAAAAATCACATTGCAACATCACTATATTTAAATTAAGCGGCAGATAGTAACTACCTTGTAGACTTATTTATATATTAACATGATGCTTTTTTAATTTCAAATTCATGTGGGTGTGATATTGAATGGATAATAAATTAAACCATAACATTAAATATGAAAATGAAAATAATTTTTACACTAGATTAAAAATAATTTATAGAATTAAAATATCGTACAAACAATAAAATAAACTTATCTTATCGATTCCACAAAGTAAATAGACTTGTAATATGAGCATGACAAGTGTGTGTCACGATCATATTTTTGAACGATGAATTGGGAACAGCCTTCGTAATTTAGAGGTTTGAAATTATCTATTTATTTTAAAATATAAGGTTGTGTTTATATTGACATTAATATGTTAGGTTGAAAATATCAAATCCGTAGACTTGTCATATGAGCGTGACAAGTGTGTCACGGTCATATTTATGAACGATAAATTGGCAACAGCCTTCGTAAATTGAAGGTTTGAAATTATCTATTTATTTTAAAATATAAGGTTGTGTTTATATTGACATTAATATGTTAGGCTGAAAATATCAAATCCGTAGACTTGTCTTGTGAGCATTCATATTTTTGAACGATAAACTGGCAACATCATTAGTAAATAAAGGTTTGAAATTATCTATTTTATTTGAAAATATAAGCTTGTATTTATATTGACATTAATATGTAAGGCCGAAAAATGATTTACTTGCTATGTTGTTATTATACCTGCCGCCTGCAAGTATAATGCATCAGATTTGGGTTGATAGCAACATTAATTTGTGTTTCAAACAAAAAATTAAAAATTTATCCAATGTTACACATTATAAATTGAAATTTATGATTTTTTAAATATATTTTAATGTAATTATCTCAAATATTATTGGTTGAGAGGTTCAACATGTTATTGCAAATCGCATAAATATTTGTGCATGACTCAGGACAAATCCACATGCCTCGAACTCAAATGTTGGTACCTTACTATGAGCAGACCACAAATTCCAAGGCGACGATCGCGATCATAGATTCGAGATATATATACCTTTGAATTTAAATTTTGATCAAAATTTTAAGCGTAAAACTTCAATTTAGGTTCTTTAAAACTTTTATTAACATTGTTAGTGAGATATTATGAATCCTCGCCAAATTTATTTCAACAATAAAGGCCATGTCTCGGGGGTTGCAAAATTCATCTATCCGATTGCGCTGGTGATCTTCTCATTGTCGGATCAAATCTCATCGCGATCGATGAAACTCTGGGCTCTTGAGGTGGGTTACGGTAACCCAGCACCACCTCCCACCACATTTCTCATTGTTGAGTTATGCGCTGCGGAAGTTCGGCTCTGCAACTGCATGCTCTTCGGCCATGCCTCTGCCACTAGAGCTCCACAAAATCCCGTGGTTATGTGAATTATGCTTCGCTAAAGTCCTATTTCTTACAACACTAATGGTCAGTTCTGAAGAAGAGTTGGGTAACCCGTCTGGGCACCATGGATTGACTCCACAAATCACATATTCAAAGATGATGATTTCTCTGTTCTCTGGCTCGACTGGTGGCTCGACGCTGTGTACAGTGACTCTATGGTTCGAGCAAGATGCCAATGTCTCCGACAGAGATCCACTTAAACATAAATTTGTGGTAAGAGTTTTGATTGCTAGTTTTCTTTTCTGGTTAGAGTTTTGCATAGAACAAGATTTGGACATGGGTTTCATGTTTAAGTTTTTAATTCTTGAATTCTTGCTATTACTAACGCTGCGTAAAATGGTTTGGCTCTTTCATTACTGGTTAGGTACCTTTTTAATAGCTAGGAGCATTCCGACACAAAATTTTCAACGTTGGCTCAGTTAAAAGCTAGTTTTACATTTGAGGGTTTAATTTAACTGTCCCAATTTAGGTTCGGTCCCATTTCGATATGGGATAATAGGGTAACAGGGATTGTCCCCATTTCCCATAACTGTTTAAGAAGTTATAAGAGGGTTTAAGCTCCAAATCTACGTTTCTATATTCCAATTAAGAATGTAATGGATCAGTTCTTTGCAATGTTGTTGCGACAATAAATTCAGTTCATAATATTTTGGTTCTCGACAATTACGCTGATTTATTGTCTAAATAGTTTCTTTTATTTTTTTGAACTTCCTTGCTACTTATGATTTGTTATGCCCCAAGGATTTTTCTCTCGCAAAATCTAGTTTCTTATATGGTTAAGGTCATTATTCAATCCGGTTCTTGAAGTCTTTTAAATTATAATAGCACAATTTTGATTCACATCTTCCTTTGAGGCATTTATAAATGTTTAATGTATGTAATAGTTCCTTTATTATTTTTTATGCCCCTTCCATAGTTCCAGCAATGTATTGGGATCAGAACCGGGCCCAGTTACAGGGTTCGGGTTCTGAACCCTTCACCGACTGATTTTTCCATACATTATATGCTATGTTATCTCCTCCATGTAGAAGTAATATGAAGTTTTCTACTGTATCATTTATTATGCATAATTTTCAGTTCAGTAGTACATGCTTCTTTCTTTTACTATGGTAGTTTGTAATTCTAATTATGCACTTTTGTAACTAGTAATTGGTTCACATAATTCTTGCAGTAAATTTTAATTTACTTTTCGATATAGTAACGTAACGTGTATTTTCTCCAGATTTGCTACTACCATTCATATTCTAACTTTGGGTAAAGAAGCTTTGCTCCAATTTTTAGCATCTGCTTTCTGTTCTTGTTTTTCCTTAAGTTTAAGTTTTGGTGATTAGGGATTTAATCTTTCGAGTCACCCATTTATTTCTTATTGGTCAATAGAATTCACTTGTTATTGCAAAGATGTACGGCAAAGTTGTATGGCTAATCTGTAAGGTGCACTGCCAATATATAGTGTGTATTGTGTATTAGGTTGGAGCTCTTGCAAATTTAATATAAACTCACCACCGTCATGCCAGGAGATGATCTTAACGTACAAAATCAGCATTGCAATTTAGTGAGTGATATGGCTCTTGTCCTTGGATTCATTAGGTTGATTTCTGAACATTTATTTGTATTAATTTTTTTGGGGATCCAAGACTAAACTAATTGAAAGTCGAGATAAAACGTGATGTTTAGTCCTGCGGGGCAACCAGGGATAGTAAAATATTTAAACTATAATGCATAAATCATCCTTTCAGATAACTCGCAAGTTCTACCAAGTGGATATGGGTTGGTCCCGAGACTACACTCCAATTAAATGCAGGTGTCTGTGCGTCGTCAATCTCCCATACGAAGGCCTAGAAATTATCTTAAATAACTTAATGCATATTCTCCACCGCATAAGTTAATCATTAAAATATTTAAACGAGTGATTTTGGGAGTCGGGTGTTTTTGGTGATTGTAACATTATTAATACAACCTCACTGCAGGTTGGTCTATGAGAGAGGTTTAACACTAAAAACATGCTCCTTGGGAGTCGGGTGTTTTTGGTCATTGTATAATATATGGTGCAAGTTTATTATTAAACAGGTTGTAGTAGTACACTCCAATTAAATGCAAAACCAATACAAATCTGCAAAATTAAATAATATCATGTACAAAGGGTAGTCACACATACCTAAGGATTAACAGTTCACCAGTGAAACTTTGACATTTAAATGCACAGTTCTTTATGCGCTATCTATTACCAATCCTCTATAAATTTTCGTGCGCTATCTATTTTCAATCCTCTGTAAATTTTTGTATTGGCAATTCTTTTTGCGTTATCTATTTTCAGTGGCCATATGCTGTGCAGTTGACTGCTGCTACTATCTACTTTTAGGTATTTTTCTCTTATTCTTTTTAAATTTTTATAGTTTTCAAATCACCATTTAAGTGTTTTGTTCTTCTTTTTTGTTACTGTTATAGGTCTTGATAATAAAAAAATGGACTTTGTTCTATGTGCAGCAAGCAGTGGAAGGTATCGTGAGGAAGGTGTGCATTTAGCTTAGTTGTGGATTGTGCGGCTGGAGAAAAAAAATCGTTGCTTTCTGCGTGGAAGTCCTGAGGTCAAGTATGTATTTCTACTTACTTTGTCTTAAATTGAACCAGTCAAAACTTTATTTTAATGGGCTTTATTGATTTTCAAATTTCGGGCTTCTGGACACAGATTTAAAGTCGATTTTGAGTAGAAAATGTTACTTGACTCTGGCAATACCATGCAAGGTACTATGTGAAATGATGATAGATGTTTTATGGTGTGCTACTTATCTCCTGTTTTATTTTGGTAACAAATAAGAAACAGAAGCACAACTTTAATGATACATTGTCTTCTATTGTCTTTCCTTGACCTCGATTGCTCATTTCTACAAGTAACATGTACAAAAATATTTTGTTATTCAGGTTACCTTGAAGACTCGACTAAACTCTGTATTTGGATTTTTAATTCTTTAATCCTATAATTCTAAGTCCTAATATGTTTCTCTTCAAAAGAGAAAATGTTTTAGAAATCCATCCTTTCAATATCTAGTTCTTTTATATGCTGCTTGTACTCTTACTTCTCAATAATTCGTACTTTTCCATAACTGAGAATTTAAGGTAGAGCACATTGTTATGTTTAGGGATTTTAAAGGAATTTGGCTTGTGAACTAAGTACGTAGCAACATTAGTTGGGTTAAGATATAAAATAATACAACGTTGGAGTTTGGATTACTATTGGAAAGAAAAATAATTTTATTCTATTGTTTGTAGATATATTGTAAAGTTGTCGTATAATTGTTTACAATTAAACACAAAAAGGAAGGATCAAAGAAGTATCCCTTCCTTATCCAGTATCTCTCGAGGGGATTTGGGTGTCTACTGTTTCAGACGTTTTCAATTTCATGTATTGAAGTACTCAGATGAGAACGAAATCTTGGTATAAGCATACTTGTAGTAATTTTTCCGAACTGATCCATCAATTTTCTATTATATATTTATTACATCTGTTTTTTTCGAACTGATCCATGAGGTTTTTTATTTTCTTTTCAGATTTATGCATCGATCTATACTATATGCTGCTACTAGTTTTATTTTTTCGATACGACAATATTCACTAAGAGCGAAGTATCCTTGGCCCATGTAATTTCACTTGATCTCCTTCGTACGAGATATCATGGCTCATGCAGATAACTTCATAAATTTTCCTAGTAGGCTGACTCATAATAGTTCTGCGGGTAACTATTTGACTTTACCCAACGAGATTGTGCAAGATCCTCAGTCTCTTATCTGTTTCTAATCTACAAATTCAATGCAAAATGCTTTCTCGGGAAATTCTGTTTCCAGTGTAACTCAAAGCAATCAATCTGCTAAAAAATTGACTTGGCCATAAGCTTATCACAACTTTAATGATACATTTTCTTCTATTGTCTTCCATTGACCTCGATTGTTCATTTCTACAAGTGACATGTACAAAACTCTTTTGTTATTCAGGTTACTGTGAAGACTCGACTAGATTCTGTATTTGGATTTTTAATTCTTTAATCCTATAATTATAAGTCCTAATACATTTCTCTTCAAAAGAGAAAATGTTTTAGAAATCCATCCCTTCAATATCTGGTTCTTTTATACACTGCTTCTACTCTTACTTCTCAATAATTCGTACTTTTCCATAACTGAGAATTTAAGGTAGAACAAATTATTGTGTTTAGGGATTTGAAAGAAATTTGGCTTGTGAACTACGTACGTAGAAACATTAGTTGGGTTAAGAGATCTCTGTAAATCTTTTATTATATATTGCTAAGATTGAGATTCAGAGATTTTTTGTTTTGACTTCCTAATTTTTTTTCTATGGCTATATAAAATAATACAGGCTTGGAGTTTGGACTGCTGTTGGAAAGAAAAATAATTTTATTCTATTGTTTGTAGATATATTTTAAAGTTGTCATATAATTGTTTTCAATTAAATGGAAAAAGGAAGGATCAAAGAAGTATCCCTTCCTTATCCAGTATCTCTCGAGGGGATTTGGGCATCTACTGTTTCACACGTTTTCAATTTCACGTGTTGAAGTACTCAGATGAGAACGAAATCTTGGTATAAGCATACTTGTAGTAATTTTCCTGAACTGATCCATCAGTTTTCTATTATATGTTTATTAGATCTGTTTTTTTCGAATTGATCCATGAGTTTTTTGTTTTCTTTTCAGCTTTATGCATCGATCTATACTATATGCTCCTACTAGTTTTATTTTTTCCATACAACAATATTCATTGGGAGTTAGGTATCCTTGGCCCATGTAATTTCACTTGATCTCCTTCCCACGAGATATCATGGCTCATGCAGAGAACTTCATAAATTTCCCTAGTAGGGTGACTCATAATAGTTCTGCGGGTAACTATTTGACTTTACCCAACGAGATTGTGCAAGCTCCTCGGTCTCTTATGCCTTTCCAATCTACAAATTCAATGCAAAATGGTTTCTCAGCAAATTATGTTTCCAATGTGGTTGAAAGCAATCCATTTGCTAAAAAAATTGAACGCTTATCCTTGCCCTTCTCAAAATTATAATAGGCTTAATAGGATTGTCACTATTACCATCTGCTCACACAGAAATATTCATGAGACCATCACAGTTTATGTTCTCTCCAGTTTTGTATTCTTTTGCGATGTCTTCGCAATTAGCTTCATATGGATCGTTGAATTGATTTTCAAGACTTTGTTCCTATTCACATCCTTCCTGAAGATCAATTTGTGACTTTTCAATATCAAGATTTTGCACAACATATTGTGCCTCTTGCTTTTGGTGGTCATCAATAGAACCACATTGTTTTCCTGAACGAAAATCTAGAGTTAAAAATACTACTCATACTAATGCCTCCAAATGCCAACATGAGAATATCATCATCATCATCATCAGAATCAAAAATATCTAAATTATAGACATGTTTTTAAAAGGTCCAGCTTATCTAGTTTTATCTTTCTTCCAGATTTCGACTCCGCTCGGTCCTCTAACAAGCTCTAACAACCTCTCAACAATCTGGCAATGCTATCAATGTCTAATTCTTATTCGTGTAATTCGCAATTTCTCATATGACACATATTTCTAGTAAAACATCAAAAATTAATTAATACAATATTATGGATCTCTACATTGGAATACAATATTATGGGTCTCACTGTGGTGTATGGGATCTCCACAGCCTGTCAATTGAATTACTGCTCTTTTCCCAAGCCATTCTCATAGCATCTTCGACTGATCCACGGCTTCCTCAACCTACTGCCTAGATTCGCAGCAAAATTCTCTGTTTACAATAGGGGTAAACACCGTAAACCTACTATTAATCTCATGGCAAATCAATTAATTTCAAAGTGAATTTGCTAGACCACATAAACATATCACACAAGAATTAACATGCAATCTTGTCCTATGGGCTCTCCAGACAACGCATTAATAGGGGCTGCTATCCACACAACCAATTTTTCACCTTAGCAACAAATATAATTGATTTTGATAAGAAATTGGCAATCAGAAAAGGAATTTACAACAGCATCTAAATTCATAGCTTCTCCGTCCAATACGATTCCATTAATTCGACATGAAATCATTCCTGTTGGTGGCGGAACTTAGTCTCCAATTTCATAAACTTGGGAGTACGTCCAAGTCTAATCGGTCTTCACAATTGGTCTTAATTGACAAGAACAACCAGAACACCAACTGCATTGTTCGTTGCACCCGATGTGTCATCCTTTAAAACATTAAGTAGCAAAGGAATTGTACCATCTTAAAGCAATAATTACATCTTTGTCAAGAAACTGATAACGAATCTCCAGAGATTTTACAAGAGGAAAAAAATATGCCTCAAACGCTGATTAATATGGAAGGGATCGCTAGCGACAGAACTGCCTTGGGAGAAAATCTGCTGAGGCAAACTCCTTTTCTCATCTCACACTTCAGATCTATTTCAATACAATGTGATCTGATCTAATTCAAAAAAATCTATTGCAAATTGTTCTGCGGGCTCCTTTTTCATTGCTCTCACACAGCCACACACAAGCAGAGTCTAGCCAGCATGGCTTCTCTCTTGCACGAGGATGGAAAACGATGCTTATTCACAGCCCACAAACAAGGATGGCTGCTCTCTCACAACTCACAAATCAGGATCGCAGCATACGCAAGATTCAGGCAAACATTTGTTCTCAACCTCAGGTAACAGACAACACAGGGCTCAAACTCTTAATTATATAGGCTTTCACACTAACAGGATGGTTTCAACCACTCTTGACATATTAGGACTCGAGATCTTATCGTAGAATCTCAATTCTATCATCATCATAACAACAATCTAATTATGACTTTCTCCATTAATTCCAACACTATATAATATTTTAAAATTTAAAATCTTTATATTTTACTGTTTTTATTTCGATTTAACTATGTTAAAATTAATTAGTTCAAATTTGACACGGCTATTTAATAAATTTCAATGAAAACGAAATGCAATTTTGAAGTCAAAAGCATGTTATACAAGATCTGAAAAAATTTGGACCTCATAAATCCCTTGTGCTTTCCAATGACTTTGAGTTAGGTTATAACATTGATCGTCTCTTCCTCTGTAAGCTGCACTTCCTTCATTGCAAGGAATTTTCAAATTTGATGTTTAGACTTTCTCGAGCAACAAATTTTAATAAATAATTCACTTTTCCAACTAAAAAAAGAAAATTTTGAGAAAGTAACCGCTCTTCAAATAATTCTAAATTGCAGTTAAAAAGAACAAATGGCAAATAATACAATAGGAAATACAATGTATTTTTTTTCAAAATTTTAGTTCTTTTACCTAGAGCAATTGGTTTCTATAATTCAGCTTCTAATATTTCTCTTACTATTCAGCTAGTTGATTTCTTTGGATAGTTAAATTTTTGTTTTTTTCTTGATCTTTTAGCAAATCTAGGTGCCACTTGCAGCATTGAATGAAATATATCAATTTGGAACGATGGAATGTGGTGTCATTAAACTTCAAATTCACTACAACAACTCATAGAAGAAGAAAAATCTACTAATAATAAACTAAGTACTAGAGCCAAAGCTATGGAGAAAAAAATTGGTGGATACTTTGCATGTAGACCTCATATCAAGTGGTTTAGATGCAACTTCAAATGGTGCAAATGTTGTTGTTGTATGCAGCACATTTGTTAATATGCAAAGAGCAAAAAGTCATTGTAAAAGACCCGCGTTATTTGTGTTGTTCAAATGAAAAAGTTATCTGATCGCAAAGGGTCATCCAAGCGAACCAAAGAAGAAAACAAGTAATGAATACTTCAAATGTAGACATCATAGCAAATCGTATAGATACGACTTTAGATAGTACAAATGTTGCTGTTGTGTAGAACATCTTTATTAATGTACACGGGACAACCAATTGTTCTCAAGGATCTTCATAGAACACATTTATTTGTGATTCAAATGAATATTTTTTCTTATTGCAAAAAGTGGTGTAAGTAGCGAGTTTTCAAAATATAGTACTAAGATTAGTACCTATTATACTCAGCTATCTTGCACATTGCTTGACACAATGATTTGCAATTACATGCTTTGTGACAGTAAATTTGCAACTTGCATAAGGCATGAACACTTTGTTATTATGAATTTGATGTTCATATTTATGTTCAATACTATTCGATCACTGCCTTAAAGTTATTTTCATCTTACACTTGAAACAATAGATATTTCATGTTCTAAAAAACAAAACAATTCCCTAAATCGAAACTTTTTGTGTGAAACATGTTGCTGCCTTGCAGATGCTATTATGCCATGGTTCATATGTGAGTGTAGATACATTTTCAAGAAAGTCGTATTCTAGGGTATTTAGAGATGCATTCTTAAAAAGTTAAGCTTAAGTAATTACAATTATGTCATTTAGAACTAGTAGAATTAATTTTATTGTATAATAGATTACAAAGGCACAATTTACACAGCCACGTTGTACAATTACATATGTGTAGAAAATTTCCATATTTTATGCTACTTAATAACACATAGTACATTTTACTAATCAAAACACATTGAACATAGATTTCAATGTGGCGTGTTCTTTTTTTTTGCAGTGATACTTCTAGAATATAGAGAGGTGCAAGATAGGAGCTAGTTACTTACAACTTTTCTACCCTTATTTTACTGTTTCAAATGAAACATACAATATCAACTTGCAATTAGTATTCTATGCTAGTAAACATTGTCATAGACATATCTTCAATAAAGCAAAAAAAATTAGTTCAAGACTCTCTCATCTTTGAGAAAAAAGAGTCTAGCATACATAGTGCTTACTAAACAAATTACAATACAAATCTGAACAACAAATACATAGAAAAAATGGTTGAAACCTTAGATGTTGAAAAGTACAATTCAACCAAAAAAAATGCATAGCTGCTAACATTGATATCGTCTTAATGCACCATAGTCTCTTTAGACTAGAGCGATTTGCATATACTGCTAGAGATTGTTTGTTCAATGCATTTGAAGTTCTTTTGCACTTTTGTTACTCATCTATCGAACTGCGAAATGGAATAATAGACCATTTTCTCAATTGTCTACAGTGCAATGACATAGAAGCAAAAGAGAATCATATCAATATGAACTAGATCCTCTCATGTTATCTCAGCTTCATGGAATTCACGATGTTGACACATACCTTCATAAAATGAAATTCTCTGCTAGTAATAGCAATTCCCAATCTGAAAGAGGCTTATGGGGAGACACATTTTGCATACGATGGCTTTTAAAGTGGTTAAACATACCAATTGGAGTTTGGTCATTAACAAGAAAAACAAAGTATTTGTTCTTCAATCATCAGCTAGATAAAATTCCACTGAACATTTTGTTTCATGATACAAATCCTGTCACTGGACATTTTGAACCTCTATTGCACAAAAGATTGCCTAGATGCAACTCTGTCCAAAATTATTACTTATCGCCTCTTTGAAAAAATATTGAAAACCATTATGAATCCATTGTTCATGAAATGCAAATTCATGGACTGCACATAGAAAAAAAAACTATGTCAAAATGTCCCAATAGCATGTTTAGTACAATTTGTCATTTGATAGCACCTGAATTTGATGAAAAATATTTAAGACTCTATGTTGTCTAATCTTTCTGCAATGTACTGATGGGTAGGGATGAAAACGCATTACATTGTCTAGAAAAACACTTAACAAATGAAACTATACAAATTCAAACAATGTTTGTGGGCTGGCAACAATACCTAATTAATATGGCAATGCCATATGAAAAAGGAGCAATTGAGGGAACATCATTTTGCTTCCAATGGACATCAATCATATTCAATGTAAACATACAAATATGTTCATTTACTAATAAAACCATTTTCAATTACTACCCATCGAAAACAAATTTCAATCGAACATATAACATATTATCCTTTGAAACAAGTACATCACACATTCATTATGAACCACTACTATTATTTCAAAATACAAATCATACCAATCCACAGCATAGAATAGTGCAAATGCATAACCAAAAATAGAATAAGCTTTCGCAAACTAAAACAAATGATATGTACAAATAGCATAGACAAAATTGGAGAAAATAGGAATAGAAAAAAGAATATGATTTTTTTGTTGCAAAAGAGTACACCCATAGAAATTTACAAAAAACGAATTGAAGACACACCCAAAACCAAATGTACAATATGTAGCAAACTTCAATTTTGAAAGAACATCTCAAACATTGGACCTGAATTAGAAAAAATGTACATAAACATTTCTGGAAAGGAAAGCACATTGTGTCTAAATATCATCTGTAAATCTTGCAAAAAAGCACTTGAAAATGCAAATTTACCTCGCTTTGCAACACCTGAACAAATAAGACGTAATAATCCATTGCAAATTGTAACAACACTTTCAGAACTTGAAGAAAAACTTGTTGCATTAAGAATCTCTTTTGCACAAATAAGACAATGTGGTTACAAGCGATTGCAAATGGGCTTAATTGGTTCAATAATAAATGTACCTCTCCACATGGACATTGTCCAAAAAGCATTGCCACAATTCATGAACAATACGATGACAATTGATATTTCATTAAAACGACGATTAGAATACAAGAATGCATATCAAACAAGAAAATTTTGTGTGCATACTGTCATGACAGCACTTAAATAACTATGTTCTCAGAGTTTATATAAAACTGAGAACATTTCCACTAATAGAAATTGGAATCATATACTCAAATTGAACAGTGAAGATAATACATTTGACAATGAGAATATCAATAGTGCAAGTGAAACAAATAGTAGTTCGACAAGCGAAAGACCAACTGAAACCTTGGTACATGGGTTGACAGGCTCACAACACATTCATGATTTGCAAGACAAGATCATTGAAATAACACCGACTGAGGGAAAACGACCACTTGGAATATTCAAAGACAAACATGACGAAGAAATGAGCTTCCCAACACTATTATTTGGAGATGCACGTGAAAATGATATAGTACAAATATTTCGTTACCAAGAAATAGTAAAGTGGGAACTAATGCATTATAGTGGCGACTTTTCGTATCACATCACAAATTTGTTCTTCAAGGCAATGCGAATAATCATTGAAAAATTCATGTCATGCATTTCAATACGAACAAGGAAAGGGAAACTACAAGGAAGGAAAATATTAGCAAAAGATGTTAAGTACAAGCCAAACTTAGAAAAATTACTAAAAAGTGACATTGGATACATAGACTTCAAACACATAAGAATTTCTCCTGACTATCTACAACAAATGCAAAAACATATATTTGCAATGATACGACAACTAGGTCCTCCAACTTTCTTTGTTACATTTACAAGTGCAGAGCATCGTTGGACTCCACTAGTAGAAACTCTTACTGAATTATATAGCAATAGAAACAAAAAAAAACATATTGAAACAATTGAAGAATATAGCATTGATTATCTTGTCAGAAAGGACCCAGTAACATGTACACGTTACTATAGACATAAAATAAATGCAATGAAACAATTGATCTGTGAAGATAATACATTTTTTGGACAAATATTAGACTACTAATATGTAATTGAATTCCAAAATAGAGGTAGTGCACATGAACATGGTCTTTTATGGATAGAAAATGCTCCAGTATATGGAATCAATAGTAACTTAGAAATTGAAAATTTCTTGGACAACTATATAACTTGTAACACAGATCACCTTGATCCAGAATTTGCAAAGATACATCAACATCATCATAGCAAAAGCTGTAAAAAAAGAAAAGCATCACACTGTAGATACAAATTCCCAATGCCACCAATGAAAAGAACAAGGATCCTTGAACCAATTACTTTGCTAGATGAATCAATAAATTAAAGAGTTTCCCTATTGCAAAGCACATTGGAACAAAAATTCTATGACAAATCAACTAGCCATGAAAATTTCTTAGATGAATTGCACTTAACAGAAACTGATTACATCAAATTAATACAGAGTACATTGACACAGCCAATGGTATTCTTGCAATGAAAACCATTAGAAATATGGAATAATAGCTTTACATTGAATATGCCACACCTATGGAATGCAAATACAGATGCTCAATATGTTCTAAATGCATATGCTGCAGCTTCATATTGCAGTTCATATATGAACAAAGTTGGCAGATCTATGACAAATGCATTCAAAAGGATATGACAAGAACATGAAAAGAGCAAAATTGATGCTATACAAATGATACGATCCCTAGGAAATGCTTTGCTTAATCTTCAACAAATTTCAGCTCAACAAGTAGTGCATATAGCTCTCTCCCTGCCATTGCATCATAGTTCAAGAGAATGCAACTTCATAAACATAGCACCAGCAAATGAACGAACATTTATACTTAAGCCAACTATTCTCCTGAAACAAATTCCAGACAACTCTGAAGACATTATGTGCAGTTCTATAATTGATTACTATATCAATAGACCTAATGCTATTAAGCACATATGTTTAGCTGAATTTGTATCAAAGTATAACAAAGATGGAATGCCAATATCAAAGAGGAAAAAATAAAAAGTAATTTGATTCATCAAATACAAAAAACACTTTGACTATGAAAACTATTATAGAGAGAAACTTTTGCTATATGTTCCATTCAAAAACACTGAAGATACACTAAAGAAACAATTTCTGACATGGAAAAGTGCATATAGATTGCACAAGGAAACAGTAAAAACCAATGAAAACAAGTTCACATAGAATGTGAACAAGAAATGGGGTGATTTGGAAGAAGCAATGCAAGAAATTGATAACACGACTGCAACTTCTAATAACACATTAAAAAAACCTCTGGTATCCAATGATCCTACTGAGAAATATGACTTTGCTAATGATTTAGAATTTCCCCAGTGTGATCACAAAAAAAACCTCTTAACATTAGTTTTCAATTCACAAAAAGTCCATTTATGCTTAGCAATGAAGAATACTACAAGATTAGGAGAATTCTTAATAGATAAAAACAATCAATCCTCAAAGACATTGCAATAAAAAAAAGAAACAACATAGACAAACCACTCTACTTATTTTTTATTGGAGAAGCTGGCACTGGAAAAACATTCACAACAAAAGCAATATTTCAAATGCTCATACACATTTACAATGAACATTACAATACAAATCCTTTGAAACCAAAGGGATTGATATTAGCAAATACAGGTAAAGCTGCATATAATGCAGGTGGACTAACAATTCATTCCGCATTGCGAATGCCATTCAAAAAATCTAGTTTTGCTCCACTTAGCAATGACTTACTGGAAAATTTAACAAAATTGTATGAAGAATTAAAAGTAGTTCTCATTGATGAAGTATCTTTGATTGGAAGTTGCTTTCTATATCAGAGTGATGATTGACTAAGAAACATTAATCATATCCAAATAAAATACTTTGGAAACATTGACATCATATTTTGTGGTGACCTATACCAAGCACAACCTATACAAGATTCACTAATATTTGAAAAACCTACAATAAGAAAACAATGAATAACATATGACCTTTGGCAAGAACATGTAAAGTACTATGAATTTCATATTGCAATGTGTCAAACAAATGAAATATTCATTTCCATTCTAAATAGGATACGTAAAAATAATCAAACAAAAGATGATTTGAATTACCTCAATCAAAATTGTGTTCGAAATGCTCCTAATGACCCTACTTTCCCCTATCTATTCTTCCGGAATAGAGATGTCACATTGCATAACAAGAAAATTTTGTCTGTTGTTCCTGGTGATGAAATTGTAATTGATGCAATTGACTACGAAGAAGAAAACAATGGAAACATACTAGCTCATGTACACATAGCAACGTTGCCTTCACAGATTGTCCTAAAATTTAACATGCTAGTTGAAATATATGCAGGAAACTATGACTCACAAGACGGTCTTGTCAATGGTGCAGATGGTATCATTAAAGCATATGTAAAATTAGACAAATTCGATGTAATATGGATCAAATTCCATGATGAATGTATTGGGCATCGACAAGCACATAGATTTGCTTTTCTATATAGCCAACAAATCTGCAAAGATTGGACTTCCATATTGCGAACAACAAAGCCAATTTCTGTATTAGAAAAAATAGGAAAATTGAGAATTAGAAAACAATTCCCACTCCAATTAGCATGTGCACGTACAATACACAGATCACAAGGCTTAACACTAGACAATCTCGCATTTGATCCTTTAGGAATACAGCGCCATGGATTAGTATGCACAACTCTCTCTCGTGTAAGAAACATAGAATCGCTATATTTTCTTAGCCCACTTAAGAATGAAAACTTACGAATTAAACACAAAATTACTGTTGAAATGGAACGTTTACAGAAAAATGCAAAATGGCACCTAGACTACAATTATTCATTATTAGAAACAAAACCATACATTTCAATTATTTCTCTAAACACCCGCAGTATACAAATACATATTGATGATTTTTTAAATGAATATGATCTAATGCAATTTGACATCCTATGTTTACAAGAAACACATTTGACATAACCAATGCTACTAAAAAGACTTGAAGAATTCAATTGCATACCATAATATAGTAAACATGGTTTGCTAATTTGTACTAAAAAACATATACATATTTTGAAACATATTCACTTTGAAGAGAAAAACATTGAAGCTACATTAGCAAATATTATTATTCATGGCATGGATATTATAGTTCTCAATGTCTATGTTACACCATATGCAACATTGAACGATGCATTGCATCTTCTTTCAAAATCATTATGTAATACACATTCAAATCAACAATAGTCATCGTCGGCGATTTCAACATCAATATGCTTGAAAACAACAATAAAAAAAACAAACTAAGATCATATATGTACAATTACAACCTTCATTTCCTTTTAGACACAAATAACAATAAAAAAAATCAATCATTGATCACATATGGTCAAATATAACTACTAGCTATAAAACTTTCAGATTAGATGCGTATTGGACTGACCATGATACTATTTGTCTTATCATTGAAAACAGAAATGCAACACAAAAATAGTGCAAATTGAAAATCAACTGTACAAAATATTAGCTACTAATCCGCTACCTATCAAAATCTGACAATTGTTTTATACCAAAATGGCTCTAATAGCCATCCCAAATTTCTTTAGTGGCTTTAACCTAAATCCTCGTCTCCATTGCTTTTTACTCTTTGGACATAACCAAAGAAAAAAATATGGTTACAAACAGAAAGTCAATAAAACGGATAAAATCCATAATGACGAAGTATATCAGTAGCATCCACTACACCATTGCCATATTGTATCATAGATACAGGATTAGCACAAGAGTATATGAAACTGGCACTCTCCATTTAGGAAATCTGAGTGGCAATTATAGAATTTGTTGCATTACAAGTCGTTGCTATATCTCAAGTACTAAATATAAAATAATATCTTTTAAGATATCTAGCAGTTTCCTCCTCTCTAGATCTCTCCTGTCAACTCTCTGCCTAGTATAACAGTGAAGCACAGCATGGCTATAATCTTGGACCAGCACAAGAAAATTGCACTACTGTCATTCCGAATTTTCTTTAATATCTTGACATTTATGTCAAGAGCAAGAGACACAAATACAACGTTTCTGTTGACTTTACTGATCAGCATTGCAAGATTGACAAACAATCCAGGTGAGATGCTCTAGCTTGTATTGCTCATTTGCATTTCTTCTGCCATTCTCGATTATTGTACATAAAATCCTTATTGTATTTTCATCTCGCTTTTGAATTTGACTTTAAATCTGATTTATATGTTACAAGAAATATTACAAAAATGTATCCTCGTTATTCAATATTGGTTTTTACTGATATATTAGTTTCAGTGCTCATAAGAGTGATGAAGTTGAAAGACTGCTAAGCCATAAAGCATAATGGATTTGAGAAGCTTGAAACATAGCTTCTAGACTCATCAGTAAAACTTGGCTCAGTGACCAAAGCAACAATTTAACTAATTTAATTGCTAGCTAGTCAAATCTCCCAACTTGGATTTAACTTGTCAAGTTTCTGGTTCAAATTCAGCTCTTGCACCTTTTCCGCACTCACTTTTTCACAGACCTGAGTTCAGTAACTATGTTCTGCTAGATGAATTTCATGTTTTCAAAACTCAATTATTGTAAGAATTTAGGATCTAATATCTGCTTGTTAGCCTTTAAAAATGAATAAATATTAGTAACAAACATTTACTTCTTTTTAGTAAAAAACATTTACTTATTTTAACACATAGAATTCCTTCTTTTTACATAACAATTCTATCATTTTGACTTCAAATCATATGTCTTGCAGAGCTTTATTGCTTTATACAATGAGTCAAAAATGCAAAGACACTTCACAGAAACAGGCAAAGACATCCAGGTTTGTTTATTACATCTGACTCACTTACTCTTAGATGCATATGTATATACATATATCTATGTCTAACTGTTTGATTCTTTCTATGAATCTATTGCAATAGCTATTGGTGTTTGATTTACACAAAAGTGTAATGTGATGAAGCTGAAATGGATTCTAAGTCCTTCAAATAGGAAACATAAAATTTGATAGGTTTCTTTTTGAACTTTGCTACTCAATCAAAAATATTTAACCTTGACAGCATCAATATATTCTTGAAACTTGCTTAAAGGTGCTTTTGGTTTCTTCATGCTACTTGTATCCATTTACCTGAATATTGGCTTTGCCTTTGCTTTTCTTCATGGCTGCCATTTTCTTGCACCTGAATATCAAGAATTTTCACCTGATTCAGTGTACACCTTGGCCAAATCAAAGATGCTTCTTGTACTGAGAATGATGAAATTTGATTAAGCAATTGAGAAAATGCCTTGGATGAATTGAATTTTTATGTTGACTATGTCTTTCTCATATTTTCACCATTAATGTAACAATATTTCATATAGAAAAATTTGAACCCATGCTTAAAAAAATTGCTCCACTGTATTCTTGCCCATGCCATTTTTGCATTAGCATCCATTACCCATTAAATACGGTTAACTAGGATTTTCAGTGATCCATGTTAGAGACTATTTATTTTAAAATCATATAATTTCAAATACTATTCAGAATTCTACATGATTGTCTTGTCTTTTTAGCAACTACTATTGATTCTTTTCAAGACACAGGTACGTTGTCTCAATTTTCCTATTTGATGCTTTCTTTAATTAAAAAAATCAAATTTGGATTGTTTTTTTGTCCATTAAGAAAAACTATTTATATTAAAAAATATTTATATTGCATTCTTCTATAATTGATCACCTTATGCGCTAAATGAGATAGGTTGATCAAAATAGTGGGAATTTAGGATTTGAAACTATTCAAATGACAGTGGACGAAACCTGTATACTCATGGAAATGCTAACCCAATTTAAGCACGAATCCAACATCGTTTCTTGAACTGCAAGACAACACCATCTGTTCCATATCTGGCACAAACAATTTTCACTGTATTGCCTGCCAACTACAAAAAACTGAAATAGAATGGTTGAATTTGAATCCATGGGAATTGTCACTACGACTAATAATTTCTAGTTTGAAGTTTTATAGTTTTATAGCATCCTCTAAATTTCTGAAATTTCTGCATTTATATTAAATGGATTTACACATTTATGTAGGGCTAGACTTTCTTAGTAATTAAAATTTCTTCAAGCTCACTGTTCAATCATGTTGCATCTTCAAAGTCTTGCAGCTCTGAAGATCAAGGTACATTAGAGAAACAACAACAAACATCGTCTCCAACTGAATCAAACAAGTAAGTAAATTTGAAAGCAATTTTTACAGCTCCTATTGACATAGAATTTATATTAATCAGCATCGTATTTTACTTCTAACTGTATCTTTTGTCACATCAACATCATCTATACACAGATCAAATGCATCATCTTTACTCCCAATTACAATTGAAGAACTAAACATCTGCAAGACTGGAAAAATGTTCAATGGAGATGTTAAGGTTGTTTATAGCACATATCTTGATAAAGTCCACAAAGCATGACAAATACCGTGTGTAGATTTGACAGATGCTGAAGGAATCATGACAGTCACATTGTCCATACCCACTGAGCTGATTCAAGAACATGAAGAAAAAATATCACTAGGAAAAGCAATATCAATTACAAATATTAAAATTCTTCCCAAAACAAATTATGACCGTGGTGATTACGACTAGATTCTGCTACTAACTGAATCAAGTACCGTACAAAACATACCACAAGTTTGTAAAGAGTATAAATTCTTTCGAGATACAATAATAAAGTACCTTACAGAAAACACAGAAACATATCCAATTGGAACAATCGTTGCAATTGTGACAGCTGCACGAAAAATTGGTTTGCAATATACATTACAAATTAAAGATGGAAATTTCGATGACAACAGAGCAACGGTAACATAAATTCCTTTGCGTTGTTTTTATATTCCTAGTTCCATCCTACATCTCAATTCTCTTTGAAAAAAAAAACTTAGCCTTTTGTCTTCTATTGTAGTTGCAACTATTTGTAACATTTTGTGCCGCTCTATAATGAACTTGAACAAGAATTGCAAAAGGGCCATTTTCCATTTATGTTGTTCAAAAACATAACAAACAGGAAATAAATAAAGGACAGAACGCTCCGAACAACACAATCTACATTCATCAAAAAATTGAATGCAGAAGTAGTAGAAGAGCTTGGAAAATTGAGCCCTCCAATATTTTCTGTAAGTATACATGAAAGAATACCCCTACTTTTCCATATGCAATTGTTTTTCCATTTCTTTCCATTTAAACATATACCACTTGTTTTAATCAGTGCATCTAGATAGAGATAAGGAAAAAGCTATTTGAATTAAAAATATTTTTCCATTTGTCATTAACTACAATGCATAGGAATCACCAATTAAGTTATATATATTAAAAAAAAAATTGATTTTCAAATTGTTTATGGGTTTTTTATAATTGATTTCTCTAAAATTTGATTTAATAATGTTTTTGATTAAATTAGTAGTCTAAAATTGTTTAAATTTTATGTTTACAAAAATGATTTAATAATATTTTTTTATACTCCTATATGAACAGATAAAAGTAACATTGATAGCTGAAAGCATTTACTCTACACCATTTGAACCTGTTTGTCTTGGATGCAATTCACCAATACCAGCATGTACAACGTTAGACGACACAACAATTAACTACCTTAAGTGCAATAGAAATTGTTCCTTCTTCTATTCACAATGTCTTAATTGCATAATCAAGTCTAACAACACAAGCTTCCATTGTTGCATTAGAAACAAATTGCTCTTGAAATAGTTACTTCCCAGCTTGGCACAAATGTCTTTTCAAGATTATGTTCAAAAGAAACAAGTAGCCATGTATATGCTACGAGATTTAAAAATATATGGTGCATTTACAATCAATGAAGACAATGAGATCCAATCTTTTGACATCAATGAAAGCTCAACAAAAGCCAGGTACTCTTCTAATTACCCTTCATCTTTCCAGTAAACATCATATATATGCATTTTAAAATATGTTATATAAAGCACCAAAATTTGTACTAATCTTTCCCTATTCTTTGCAGCCTGAACACACCTACACGCATTAGCTACAACAAGAACACATCGTAGTCTAGCAATTACTCCAATTTTGTTCACAATTTTCGTACCAGACTTTGCTAATTGGATCTTCCTCACTCAAAGTGTAGCATGTCTGCAAAATTTTTCCAGAACAAAAAGGCATATAAATGCACATATGACACCCCAATTTTTTCCAACAAATATTAGAAACAAAAATTACTCGTTATATTTATTATCTTTCCTCTAGCTGTTGAGAAAGACTTTCAGACTTATTATATGTATTTTGAAACTTAATGCATATATGTTTAACAAACAGAATCTGTATTTACAATTTTCCATTAAATATATAAATATTATAGACCTTTTTACAGATCTCTTGAATGCATTTATAATGCCAAATTGCAATATAAATTTCTTATAAAAACATTGCACTTTTTATATCCTTGTTGCCAGATTAGTCGATATTTAGTATTTTGCTTTCCCATTGTATTTTACTTGACTCTGGCAATACTATGCCAGGTACTATGTGAACTGATGATAGATCTTGTATGGTGTGATGTTTATCTCCTGTTTTATTTTGGTAGCAAATAAGAAAAATAAGCACAACTTTAATGATACATTGTCTTCTATTGTCTTCCCTTGACCTCGATTGTTCATTTCTACAAGTGACATGTACAAAACTCTTTTGTTATTCACATTACCCTGAAGACTCGACTAAACTCTGTATTTTCATTTTTAATTCTTTAATCCTATAATTCTAAGTCCTAATACGTTTCTCTTCAAAAGAGAAAATGTTTTAGAAATCCATCCCTTCAATATCTGGTTCTTTTATACGCTGCTTGTACTCTTACTTCTCAATAATTCATACTTTTCCATAACTGAGAATTTAAGGTAGAACACATTGTTCTGTCTAGGAATTCGGAAGCACCTTGGCTTGTGAACTACATACGTAGCAACATTAGTTCGGTTGAGAGATCTCTGTAAATTTTTTATCATATATTGCTAAGATTGAGATTCAGAGATTTTTTCTTTTCTTGCAGGCGGGGTCTTTGTGGCTATCGCGTGCTTGGAACCCAGTTAAAATCTAGTTTTGCATTTGAGGGTTTAATTTAACTATCCCAATTTAGGTTCGGTCCCATTTAGATATGCGATAACAACGATCATCCCCATTTCCCAGAACTGTTTAAGAATTTATAAGAAGGTTTAAGCATACTTGTAGTAATTTTTTTGAATTGGTCCATGAGATTTCTATTATATATTTATTACATATGTTTTTTCGAACTGATCCATGAGTTTTTTTACTTGCTTTTTAGCTTTATGCATCGATCTATACTATATGATGCTACTAGTTTTATTTTTTCCATATGACAATGTTCACTAGGAGCCAAGTATCCTTGGCCTATGTAATCTCTGTTTATCTCCTGTTTTATTTTGGTAACAAATAAGAAAAAGAAGCACAACTTTAATGGTACATTGTCTTCTATTGTCTTCCCTTGATCTCGATTGTTGATTTCTACAAGCGACATGTACAAACGCTTTTGTTATTCAGGTTACCCTGAAGACTCGACTAAACTCTGTATTTGGATTTTTAATTCTTTAAACCATTTTACAACTATAATCTTAACGTAAGAATGTGATGCGATATCGATTTGTGGAATGTTAAATTAATGAAAAGAGTTAAAGGTTGCCCGCCACACTCTTGGAATACATTCTCTTGGTCATCTTCAAAGCTAAGGTAGAAACCATGATTCTATAAAAAAAAAAACATATCTAATTGATTCCAATCCATGTTTGATATATCCTCTCATTTTTTCTCTGCATATTGCATACTCTTCCCTGTTACTAATTTTGTAGCAATATCGTCTTGTATATTTCATAGTCTTCCCCATTTCTGATTTTGTAAGCAGAAAATTGTATAGTTCCATGACGCCGCCAAAACCAATATATGGAGATATTGTTGACAAAATTCTCGAAAAAAATTCTCGTCCCAAGTAGATGATATCGTACTTGTGTTCAAAAATTCTTGATCTGCTAATTATGGTTGGGGATGTTTTATTTATAACATGGTTGGTGCTGCGCCCCCATGAGCCGAAGTACTATGTAGAATATGCCTCCTACCCGGAGCTAAGTCTGGCAGACAGAATTCTGAATTCGAGGATAGAGTTGAACACATTGTTGCGTCTAGGAATTCGAAAGCAACTTGGCTCAACATTAGTTTGGTTGAGAAATCTCTGTAAATTTTTTATCATGTATTGCTAAGATTGAGATTTAGAGATTTTTTCTTTTCACATCCTAATTCTATTTTCCATGGCTATATAAAATAATGCAACCTTGAAATTTGGATTACTATTGGAAAGAAAAATATTTTTATTCTATTGTTTGTAGATATATTGTAAACTTGTCATATAATTGTTTTCAATTAAACGCAAAAAGGAAGGATAAAAGAAGCATCCCTTCCTTATCCCGTATCTCTCGAGGGGATTTAGCCATCTACTGTTTCACACGTTTTCAATTTCATGTGTTGAAGTACTCAGATGAGAACGAAATCTTGGTATAAGCATACTTGTAGTAATTTTTTTGAACTGATCCATGAGATTTCTATTATATATTTATTACATCTGTTTTTTTGAAATAATACATAGGTTTTTTTATTTTCTTTTCAGCTTTATGCATCGATCTATACTATATGCTGCTACTAGTTTTATTTTTTCCGTACGAAAATATTCACTAGCAGCCAAGTATCCCTGGCCTATATAATTTCACTTGATCTCCTTCGCACCAGATATCATGGATCATGCAGATAACTCCATAAATTTCCCTAGTAAGCTGACTCATAATAGTCCTGCCAGTAACTATTTGACTTTACCCAACGAGGTTGTGCAAGCTCCTCAGTCTCTTATGCCTTTCCAATCTACAAATTCAATGCAAAATGCTTTCTCGGAAGGGATTGGGACTGGCAAGTCTGCTAAGATGTTTTATTTGTATACCAGTTGTAGTCAAGCAGCAGCTTGCAGTTGGATATATGGATTCTTGGTACACAAAATCTAGAACCCATCTCCTCATTTTTTGTCACGGGTCTACCTTGAGAGATGCAAAATATGCACCTGTCAAGGATGTTTTCATTTTTCTTCTACCCGGCATGCGAACTTCACTCAAAATCCACTCACTGGTTGTCATAACTATGAATTTCCCATTATAATAAATTCATAACCCCTTGGCATTAGGCCTATTTTAATGATTTTCCATCCCATATTGATCTAGTTTAAGTTTTTACTTCCTTGTTAGTTCAGCTACAATCATTTACCCATTAGTCATCTCTAACTACATTTCCTGGTGTAATAATTTCACAACAACCTGTTCGCATTAAGCATTCTTGAATGATTTATTATCCCATTTACATTTACTCAACTATTTCACTTCCTTGCCAGATCAAACTTAATAAACCTAATTATATAGAGTCAACATCCATGAGATTATTAGCTATGTCTACTATTAAATTATCTTAATTTGGACTCTCCTTGGATTTGTAATTCAATTTCAGAGTTGTTTAAATCTGTTGAGATGACATATGGTCCAATAAGCTTTTTCAGTTTTTAACTATACTATTTTCTAATAATCTAGTTCTTTGTACAAACTCAACATATTTTAGCACACGTGATCCCTTCTGGTTAATAGTCTTAGCATTATTATATTCTAATTAATTGCATAATGTTATTATGTTTTAATTAATTAATATTTCTCTACTACTTTAACTGTTATCTGCTTTTAGCTTAACCTGGTTTATGGTCGCTTATTTCATACGTTTACATTAATCAGTAAATACTTTATCTATTCATTTCTTACAAATCCACTTGCATGGATACTTATTTTATATATTTGCATCAATGAAAATAAATTTAAATATAACTTATTTATCTCTTACAAATCTGAAATGCATATAGGATCACAGGATAATTGGGTTGATCTCACTATACGAATTTTATTTTTCTGTGCCTGAAATTACTTTGAGTTCAGTCACTACTGCGCTTATTCAAATACCTTGCGCTTATTCAAATATGTTGAAACAACCCACTTAAATTTTTCACTGTTTTATTTGTGATCTATAATGTATTTGGCATTGTCTTTCATTTAACTTGCTAAGGATATTCTTATTTCATCTAAATTACTTAAAATTTCCATAAATATAAACATAATCTAGATTAAATTTCTCTATATTCTTTAAGAAATGATATAATAAAATAATGTGTAAATGTATTTATTTTTTAAAATTAAAATTTATTAAAAAAAATGCATATTTATGTTTATTTATTTTTCTTTGTCCTCACATGGAAGTAGAATTCGAGGATAAATATTTAACACATTTAACATTTAATAAAAAATTAATCCACCAAATTTATATTTAATTATTTGTTTTCCAAATTTTTAAAACTTTTGCTTTAATTTAACATTGTTATTTGATATTATCAATTCAGAATAATATTTAAAAGACATACTATATGATATATCTTATATCATCAAAAACATACAAATTAACTAAATTATAATTGTATTTAATAATAATAATAATAATAAACAACTTCATTTTAAATTATAGAAATTGACATTGATTTACACACACACATACACACACATATATATACAACTTTGAAATCAACTTTCTTTCAAAGTACCATAGACATTTTCCAATTATTTCCAATTTAATTCAACTATACTTTATTACAAAGCAAATCTTCACAAACATGCTCAAGTCAAATTGTACAATCTTTATACTTACATTAAGCAACATGTAATAGCTACCCATAGACATTTTAAAGACCACATTGCAACATTGCTATATTTAAACTAGGCACCAGGTAGTAGCTACATTATAGCCTTGTTTTATATGCATTATATAATAAACGCCTAAAAAATTATAATAATAATGTTCAACATAATTAATATTCATATATTACCCCAATGTGGTTGCCCCAACGTGGACCCCTTACCCCGCAATGATTCAATGAAAATTCATGTTTACCACTTGCCACACCTTTTCTCATTACATCATTCCTGCCATCCGCATTCCAATGGCCTCATAACATCGTCGAGATCACATGCACTAGACAACGTCAACCAATGGCCTCTCACTGAGGATTGATCATTTTTTACATCACTCAAGAATAATAAATTTCCATCATAATCAGACACTCTCTCCTACATCCTTTAAGGACAAGACTAATAGCACCACCTCCCAGACTCCGTCCATTCTGGTCGAGAAAGGCTATTAGCAGTATGAGTAGTGGTGATTTGGATCATCCGCCTCTTCCCCACACACTCCTTAAATTCCCTCCTTCAATGACCTGATAAGATCACCCTCTCTACAGTCCAACTTCTGTTGCCTCGAATTCTTGTTAATTGAACCACTTTTTGGACACTTCATTTTGTGGATTTCTACCTCATCACCTAGTGGCCTCTTTCAATTCGTAATTATCACACTCTTTCGGCCTACCAATCTCTTTAACTGGTCTTCCCTACTCCGAGCACACTCTTCTCAAGCCCTTGTTTCTCAAGCTTACATGTCTCTCTCCATATCTGAATTATCCAAACCTCTACTCCTCTTTTCTCACCTCTTTTCATGACAAGATGACTCGCAAAAATCCTTCCACTTCTCGTTGTGACAGAGGCAGAGACCACCCCTCCCCCTCCTCTCCCTCTCCCAGCAACCCTCCCCCTGCTACTTGACGGAGAGCACAAAATTACGCCAAACAATCTAAAGCTCGCTATGAGAAAATCATTCCAAAACTAGTGTGCTAGGAAATTGCCTGTTGTGAAACTCTGGTTAGCTAGTATCGTAGGTACACCTTTGATTAGCATGTGCAAGTTGAAACTCAACACTACATACCAAACACGAGCACTACCACTCATGTCATGTGTTTCGATTACATGGAAGTGGTCAATGTCTACTACCACACTAAGATTATTTTTGGTTGCATCCTGGTAGATTATCACATTAACCAACAACATAACATCCATTGGATTTTAGAATTTGAGGACCAGATGTAAATAATGGATCAAAATTTCAACGTGCTCCTCAATATGTGTAGCCTTCCCTCCTCATCAAGAAATGCATCCAAAGCATAAGCAAGAAGAATCTAGCTAAAAATCAATTTGCATTCTTATCACCTCTTTAGAGAATTTTCTATGTATTTTGTATGTCAATCCATATTCATTCTGAATTTGTTCATTCC
>CM076583.1:152396818-152603658 GCA_034641835.2 Pinus albicaulis | reverse complement strand
CTATCTGTTGAGATTGCAACAAGATGATGAGCTTAGTGGAAAGAAGTTGCCTTCACTAAGTGGGCCCGCAGGCTATTTTTGGCGCAAAGTCTATTTTTAGACTATCTCTATTTTTAGACATATGGATCATGTTCTATGAGTTGCAGGATGTTATTTGTGGATGGTTGGTCAAGTCGAAAAAAATAGATGGACTTTTATTTTTAGACATATTGGGCGGAATCTATTTTTAGATTGCTAGTCTAAAAATAGAAATGTCGAATATTATTAGCTCTTAATAATATTTGGAATATAAACATTATCTTATTCTCTTGGAGCACTTCAGTTAAGTGCACAGATGTGGCACAGAAGCTGACAGAAGGAATTACGCTATTCCTGAGGGTTAAGTGGAGCTATTGCATGGATACTTCAGTTAGAACTCATGTGATAGAGTTTGGTGGAGTTAATTGAGGAGTTAATGGAGTTGTGTTCAGTTTAACTAATCTAAACATAGTTGAGCTATTTGTATTTAGTCTAACTGATTAATACAATTAGTGAGTGGTGAATTAATTATTAATTAATTCACTAATTATAAACTCATTAATCAACTAAAGAATACTTCAGCTTAACTTCTTGTGCAGCATGGACAAAGCCAAAGAAGACCAAAGGGCAGTAGGGAAGTAGGGATAGGTGAAAGAGCAAAGTTAACTATCAATCAGGACTATACTCGTTGCATATTTGCAACAACCAATGACGAGGCCCATGAGGATTGCGTAGTGCCAAGCCGTGGTTCAAGAGCTAATTGTTTTTATCCTACAACATTGATTATAACAGAGTGGGGCCGGGCTATCAAAAAGATTACATGTGTTTTGCTAGATCTAGCTTGATTAGTGTGTAGCAACTGGAGGTTGTGCTGAGAGCTTGTGAGGAGCTTTGTACAATGATTGTTACATGATATCTATGAAATATAATATACAGATAGTTGGGGTTTTTAGCTTTAAGCTTTCCCATGAAATACCGTGTTCATATGTGTGATTTTTTATGGTTTTAATGTGCGCATGCGATTGTTTTTATTTCCGCAATTAATGATCAATGGTAGAAGAGATTCTGTATTGTGCATGAAGATAAAATAGTGTGTGATCAGGAGAATATCGATGAATAATATATCAGTTATTCAAATTTCTACATGGTATCAAAGAAATATTGATCATTGGAGCAATTGCAAAACATTGAAGCGGTTGAGTTTTGTGCTGGTGGAATTCGAATTTGCAGCAGTGTTTTCTTGGTGTCAAAGTTGAGATGTCTTTCAACAGATTGCGATTGGAGTATGCCCTTTAGGGCAGCTCGAATTATATTGTATGGAAGGATAGATGAGTAAGGTACGATATTGAAGAAGTCAAGGAATTCAGGACGTAGAAATTCCATAATGCACTTAAGGATGTGGCGTACTGATGATGGTGTAAAGAAGACAACAAAGTGTCGAAGGATTCTCGTTGAAGGTGGAAAGATCAGTGTCCACTTTCATGGTAAATCTTCTCCATTCTTGATGTGGAAAGCCATGAAGCAGATTTGGCCCAAAGCAAGAGCAACCCCGCAGGAAGTTGGCGCTCAAGGATAAACTCAGAAACATAAATATGGAGAAAGGAGACAGTATTCCCAAGTACCTCACGAAGTTCATCCAATGCAGGGATGAGCCGGGAAGTGTGGGGGTTACTATTTATGATGAGGACTTGGTGAGCTTGGCTCTCCTTGGGCTTCCAAAGAGTTGGCATTCCTATCAGGACTCTGTCAATGGTCGGGAGAAATTGCCAGGATGGGAGCGACTTTGGTCGGATCTTGTGCAAGAGGAGATAAGGCAAAGTACCAGGGACGGATCTTCATCAAAGAACTCAGATGAAGAAAATTGCGCTTTGGCTGCCAAAGCAAGGAAGGGGAAGAGCAAGAAGAATGCTTCTCAATCCGGTGCGAAAGGCAAGAAGCAGGACATGTCCAAGGTGAAGTGCTTTCACTGTCACCAACACAGACATTACGCCACTAATTGTCCATGCTTATTGAAAAACATGTGTCATCGACTGGCACTGAGAGGCCTTAGCCTCACATTTTGAGCTATATTTTTCACTGATCGCATGCTTGTTCTCAAGTGTGATGGGTTCAATGTGGTTTCTAGACAGTGGTGCATATTTTCACATGACAGGAGATCGAGATTTGTTTACCGATCTGGATGAGAAAGATCTTGGAGTGCACATCAAGATGGGAGATGATGGTAGATACAGTGCGATCGGTATCGGTACCATTTCCTTTGAGAGGGAGTCTGGTAAACCCTTCGTATTGAAGGAAGTGATGCATGTTCCAGGATTGAAGAAGAATCTTATCTCTCTGGCGATGTTAGAAGACAAGGGATATGATGTTGTCTTTAGCGAGGGAAAGGCTTTCCTACACAGTAAGGCAACTGGTGAGACCCGGAGGATAGGGGTTCGAGTTAAGAACCTTTATCAATTGCAGGTAGATAGCTGCGCAGCAATGGCAGGCAAGGCAGAAGGAGTGGTGAGCCGGGATGATGGCGAGCTGTGGCACCGGAGATTGGGCCACCTTCACCATGTAGCTTTGAAGATACTGCAACAGATTTCTACTGGGCTTCCCAAAGGTACACTTGCGCAGTCAGATCAGTGCAAGGGATGTACTTTGGGAAAATTTGTGAAAGACACCTTTCACAAGAAGGATAGTCACGCCACGACGATCCTTGAGAGAATTCACACAGACGTGTGTGGACCTTTCTTAGTAGCTTCGACAGCAAAGCACATGTACTATGTGATAATTGTTGATGATTTTTCTCGAAAGTGCTGGATCTTCTTCATGCAGAAGAAGAGCGAGACATACTCAAAGTTCTGTGAGTTCAAGGCACTGGTTGAGAAAGAATTGGGGAAGAAGGTGGAGGCTCTTAGGAGCGACAATGGTGGTGAATTCATCTCTGGCGAATTCAAGGAATTTTGCAGCGCAGAAGGAATTCGAAGA
Source organism: Pinus albicaulis (assembly GCA_034641835.2). NCBI lineage: Eukaryota > Viridiplantae > Streptophyta > Pinopsida > Pinales > Pinaceae > Pinus > Pinus albicaulis. The sequence goes on along the minus strand of CM076583.1, from coordinate 152,600,670 downwards.
GAGCTCATAGCACCTCATAACCCACAGCAGAATGGGGTTGCTGAGCAGAAGAACAGAACGATCGTGGGTGCTGCACGGGTGATGTTGCATGATCAGGGCCTTCCCATACACTTGTGGGCTGAGGCATGCAATATTGCAGTATATGTGCAGAACCGTTGTCCTCACAGGATACTTGGCATGAGTACACCCGAGGAGGCGTTTTCTGGTAAAAGGCCTGATATTTCCCATTTGAGGATTTTTGGTTCACCTGTTTACATTCATGTGACGAAGGATGCTAGGAAGAAGCTGGATCCGACTGCAAAGGTTGGGATATTTGTGGAGTACACTGATACACCCCAAAACTATCGTGTGTATTTGCCAGACAGTCGCAAGGCTGTTGTGCGACGGGATATCAAATTTCATGAGGAGAAAGCTATGAAGTGTTCGCTTGAGAGGGAGCCACACTTGCATGCAGATGAGGAGCTATTAGTTCCTAAGGATGAGTCTCTGGATATGGATCAACCACAAGATGAGGTTCATGGAGTGGAAGAGACCACTCAAGCAACGCCAACCATCAGAGGGCGGAAGCGCACTACAGAAGCTGAGCGATTGGCTCAAGATGAAAATAAGGTTGTAGGAGCACCTACATCACATCGCAGACAGAGACAGTCACTTGACCGGTACACTGGATACATGGCTCTTATGAGCAAGTTTATCGTGACAGAGCCATTCTCTTTCGAGGAAGCTATGGAGGATCCCGCATGGGTAGATGCCATGGTGGAAGAGTATGATTCGATTGTAAAAAACAATGCATGGGAGATTTTCCCAAGGCTGAAAGGGAAATCAGTGGTGGGTTCGAGATGGATCTACAAAGTGAAGCAGGTAGCTGACGGGAGTGTGGAGAAGTACAAGGCAAGATTTTTTGCCCAAGGCTTTTCACATATTGAGGGGATCGATTATGAGGAGAACTTTGCACCTGTCGCAAGGTATTCTTCCATACGGACGATTCTTGCTCTCTCAGCGCAGATGGGGTGGCACATTCATCAGATGGATGTGAAGACTGCGTTCTTCAACGGGGTGATTGAGGAGGAGGTGTACATAGAGCAGCCCGAAGGTTTCGAGATCTTCAGTAGCGAGTCGCATGTGTGCAGGCTCAAGAGAGCGCTGTATGGGTTGAAACAAGCACCTCGTGCTTGGTACACATGAATAGACAATTATTTCACCGGACTTGGATTCTCTAAGAGTGAGGCGGATCCTAACATATACCAGATTGTGGTGGAGAGTAAGTTGCTGATCATTTTACTTTATGTAGATGATTTGATTTTGACAGGTGATGAACTATTGATACACTCATGCAAGGCTGATTTTGCAAAGGAGTTTGAGATGAAGGACTTGGGCCTCCTTCATTATTTCCTGGGATTGGAAATTTGGTAGCGCAGTGATGGAATGTTTGTTTCTCAAGGCAAGTATGCCCGGGAGATACTGGAGAAGTTCAACATGCATGGCTGCAAGCCTGTTGATACTCCTCTTCCTGGTGGTTGGAGGAAGGAGGATGCTACTTCAACGGAGGTAGTGGATGCCACTGTTTATCGACAGTTGGTGGGGTCGCTTATGTATCTGGTCAATACATGACCCGACATATGCTATGCTATTAACCAGCTTTCACAAGCTATGGTTAAGCCTACCAAGCTCTACTAGAAGGCAGGAAAGCATGTATTGAGATATCTCAGAGGCACATCGGGATATGGATTATGGTGCATGCATAAATGGATGAGGTGAGGCTATGTGGCTCACTGGGATGCGTATTGGGCAGAGCCAAACAGACAGTAAAGAGCATATCCGGAGGGATTTTCAGATCCTGGTCGACAACAGCTTGGTACAAAGAGAAGCAGAGATTCGGGCACCTTGGTCAAAGAGGTCGAGCATATGGCAAAGTTAAAGTTCGTCGTATGCGAGGCTATATGGATGAGGAAGATTCTGGTCGGGTTGTTCGGTTCTCACTTAGAGCCTACTGCGATTTATTGTGATAATCAGAGTTGCATCAAACTCTCGGTTAATCCAGTATTTCATGATAGATCTAAACACATTGATATCCGGTATCATCATATCAGAGATTGTGTGCAGCGGAAGATCATGTTACTTTCATATATTCCCACGGAGGATCAGGATGCTGATATCTTGACGAAGGCGCTCACCAGGAGCAAGTTCGAATTCCACAGAGGCAGGATAGGGATTGCAGATAATCCATATCTTGCTGAGAGGGAGTGTTGAGAATGCAGCAAGATGATGAAGCTTGGTGAAATGAAGTCGCCTTCACCAAGTGGGCCCGCAGGCAAATTCTGGCGCAAAAGTCTATTTTTAGACATATGGATAGTTCCTATGAGTTGTAGGATGCTATTTGTGGATGGTTGGTCAAGTCGAAAAAAAATAGATGGACTTCTATTTTTAGACATATTGGGCGGAATCTATTTTTAGATTGCCAGTCTAAAAATAGATATGTCGAATATTATTAGCTCTTAATAATATTTGGACTATAAACATTATCTTATTCTCTTGGAGCACTTCAGTTAAGTGCACAGATGTGGCACAGGAGCTGACAGAAGGAATTACGCTATTCGTGAGGGTTAAGTGGAGCGATTGCATGAAGACTTCAGTTAGAACTCATGTGAGAGAGTTTGGTGGAGTTGATTGAGGAAGTTAATGGAGTTGTGTTCAGTTTAACTAATCTAAACATAGTTGAGCTAGTTGTATCTAGTCTAACTGATTGATACACTAGTGAGAGTGGTGTGAATTAATTAATAATTAATTCAATAATTATAAACTCATTAATCAACTAAAGAATACATCAGTTAACTTCAGTGCATGGACAGTTTCAGTGGAGACCAGTGCAGAGATAGGTGAAAGAGCAAGTTAACTATCAGTTGTGACTATACGGTTGCATATTTGCAACAACCAGTGATTGGAGAAGCCCATGAGGATTGCGCAGTACAAGCTAGGTGGTTCAAGTTATTTAATGAGCCATCCTACAGCATTGATTACGCAATAGAGGCTGGCTATCAGGTGGCAGAGATTGGAGCATGTGTTTTGCTAGATCTAGCTTGATTAGTGTGTAGCAATTGGAGGTTGTGCTGAGAGCTTGTGAGGAGCTTTGTAAAATGATTGTTACATGATATCTATGACATATAATATACAGATAGTTGGGGGTTTTCAACTTTAAACTTTCCCATGAAATACTGTGTTCATATGTGTGATTGTTTATGGTTTTAATGTGCGCATGTGATTGTTTTTATTTCCGCAATTAATGATAAATGGTAGAAGAGATTCTGTATTGTGCATGAAGTTAAAATAGTGTGTGATCAGGAGAATCTCGGTGAATAATATATCAGTTATTCAAATTTCTACACTATCCAGTCACAAACTCAACTCCTGCTTGACTTCTGCAATTTCTTGTGCTTTGATACCATGTGGAAATTATACAACATTCATGTATATCTTGGATTCACCTGATCTAAAAATGTACTAAAGTTAAATAATGAATCGCTTCTACAAATATTTTTCGGAATTAAAAACACAATCGCTAATCACATTAAGTTAAGAAGAATCAAATCACACACAACACAGTTAGTTTCCTGGCGAAAGCTTACAACTAAAAACCCCACTATATTCTATTGTATGTTAAGCATGGATCATGAAATAATTACATACAAAACTCTTCTCACAAGAGCCCTCTAGTACTCAGCTAATTGTCTCACACTTTCATGAACAAAACTGACCAACAAATAGCCAATTATTAGCCTCTAGACAACCTGCCTTGCTTGCTCAATCCCTAATAAATGCAATCCCTAAAATATAGGAATTTGGCCTTCATTGACTGCGCAAGTATCATGGACACTCCAATGGGTGTTTGGTTACAGGTGTGCAAGCCAAAAATCCTACAACTGATAGTCAACTTCCCTTTCACCTAGAACTCAACTGGGTCTCCACTGGATCTGACATGCATGCAACTAATAATAGTAAATCCTCAGTTGCATGTGAGATCACTGATTGTGAATTAATTAATATTTAATTCACTTGATATCTCACTAGTGTATCTTCAGTTACAACTAGCACAACTGAGTTTAACTCACTTAACTGAGTTAAAATGATTACAACCTGCATTAACTAATGCACCACTGCACTTCGAACTCTGTTACAACTATAATTACTCTGCATGCCTCACCAACCACCTCTAACTCGAAATCCACTAGCTAACTGAGTTTATAACTCTCAGTTAACTATTTCAAGTTTACATTGATAATAGATTACAATTTATTTTCCATTGTAATTAAGGGATAACCAAAATAGACATGCACCCAAAAATAGCACTGTGTGCCACACCCTAGTTTGGGTGCTTAATGCAACTAGGCGTGGGTGCTGAATTTTTCTTGTAGAGTATCAAAAATTTTTACACTCATTAAGGGTGAATAAACGTCCAAGTATGATAATCAAACTAGATTTTCTAAGGCCTATGATCGGATTAGTTGAGATTATTTGTTACAGGTATTACATGCTTTTTGATTCTATGAGCAATGGATATCTCGGGTCCCATATCTTATATTATATGATTTTTTCTCCATCCTCATTAATGGGTCACCTTTGTTCACCTTGACTTCCTCTAGAGGTTTTATGGAAGGATACCCTCTCTCTCCATTTCTTTTTATTCTATCTATGGAAGCGTTAGGGAGAATGTATAAGAAATTATGTGCTTTGGGTCATATATTTGGTCTCCGTTTGTTTGGCGAAGATTTTCCTATCACACATCAACAATTTGTTGATGATGCTGTACTATATGGTCCTCCTACATTAACGGAAGTAAAAGTACTACAAAATATTTTATAGACTTTCATGGACGCTTCAGGAACAATGGTAAATAACGATAAAACCAACATCTTCTTCTTTAATTGTTAGGACACTATACAAATATACCTCACTCAAATATTGGGATTTCAAAGGGCTTAGTTGCTATCTAAATATTTCGGAGTGCCTCTGGTTTTATATTACAACCGGGTTTCAACCTGGGAAGATCTTATAGAAAACATCCAGAAAAAGGTCAGCAATTGGGATTTTCGATCCCTCAAATTTCCCAACCGCCTAGTGCTTACCAAAGCCATATTGTAGGAAATTCCAAAATATCAGATGGTGGTCATTCCCATCACCAAAATCATCTACCATCGACTTCGTTCTTTATGGAGTGACTTCTTATGGAAGTGATCAACGAAAATAAAAAAAAGTGGTCTTTTGTAGGATGGGACAAACTGACTAGATCAAAATCAACGGGGGGATTGGGACTATGTGATCCAAAATTGATCAACTATTCCTATAGTATGAAATTTTGGTTGATTTGGGCCAAGTGAGGTCCCTGATTCTGGAAGCACATTTGGATAAGAAAATATGTGCCTTTTCACTCACAGGAGGAGATGTTGCGTTTTGATGGCACCATTACAAGATCTAGTAACTAGAATTGGGCACATAAAGTGATGCGGGGGAATTAGGCTCAAGAAAATCCTTTGTATTTTAATAGACATAGGGGTCTTGTGTTTTCAAAAGAATATTGGTTTCTTATGTAATTATTAATGTTTTGAGTGACATTCAGAATAGGAATTAATTAAATATTGAGAGAAATTGTAAATGTTCATGAATAATTGGAGAACATGAGGAAGTAGGATACTTGAGATTCTATGGGAATGAAAGATTTGAAATTTAATTGTAATTCCTAAAGTGGAATTGGTTCCATGATTTTATGAGTTTGAAAGGATTTTTAGGGATAAAGGATAGATTTTAGGACTTAGAGGATTTGGAGGATTTTGTTGAGATAATGGAGGACCTGAACCTAAATTGGTTCATAGTCTTTTGTATAAACTGTAAAGCCTCAAGGAAAAAGGCAGAGAGTAGTGTGAGTAATTCAGTTTTAGGGAAAACAGGGGTTTGTTGTTGTAAGCCTACGAGCAAATCTGATAGAAAGGCCATTGATCAGAATATCAGGCCAGAGGGGAACCATTTTGTAATTGTTTGGTTGTTTTATATACAACGAAAATTCAATCTTAAAGCGTGTGATTATGTACATTGAATGATTGATTTGTGTTTGAATCAGGGGTTTCCATAATATAAGTGTGCAGGTATAATTGAGAGAATCTGAGATCGAAATCGGATTCTATAAAATCGAATTCACAAGGAATTCAATAGATTCCTTTTTGGAAGGCTGATGAACTGTGAGGAATGTGTCGAATGACTTTGTTTATATCTCATGTGAAAATGAGGGTTTGGCATAATAAATGTGCGTGTAGGTAATTCGAATGAAATCAAAAGAAATGGGTTCTTATGAGACTGTGTGTCTTAAGAAATTAACGATTCAATTGGTGATTGAACTCTAGAGAGATTTTGTATGCAAGCTTGAGCATCGATTACAGGATGAATCGATGCTTCTAAAACAGAGAATTCAGTCCCAAATTTGTTGGCAATTCTCATTGCACAGAGGGAGAGAGGATACATAATAGGGTTCAAATTTAAATGGTGAGAATTGTAGTGGAGTCGATTTGGTGTGATATGCGTAAAGAAAAATAGAGGAGCATTGATTTAATGAAGGGAGAGAACACTGGATCGTATCAGTGAATTGTTAATCAGTGAAGAGACAACGGAATTGAAAAGCAAATGAATTGCATTTGTGTGGAGTATGGAACCATGAGTTGCAGTGGAACTATGAGTTATGGCGCAAGTGAATAATGAAAACGGTTTTGAAAAACCAACCAGTGGTTTTTGCGCTGCAAAAGAATGGTAAGCAGTAAAGTCTGAATTGAATGCGATACACTTCAACAGTCAACACATAGCATTGGTGGAATTCCACTACAACCCATTTCACGTGCCTTTGGGTTGTTAAAGTTCGAAGTTTAATGTTATGCGATATCTGTTGGATATACGCATAAATTGTTATTAGAGCGCGATGAAAGATCAACCGTTGGATCACAGGTGAAGTTGCATGGAGGTTAACAAAATGTGAGATAAATATTGCGGGACCCAGAACATTAACTTATGTTGATATTTGAGTTTTAACCAAAGTATGGAATGTGATTTGGGTTCGAATACATGTTAATGGCTTGTGAGTTAGAATCTGATGTGGGCCCGAAGATACATTAAAGTTTACTGAAATTCGGATTTGATGAATGGTGGAAAGGTAAATTGGTAAATGTTGTGGCGAGAACATAATGTATGTTGGTGTTTTATGTCAAACCAAAGTTGAACTTTGGTATGAAATCAATGAAATGTTCACATGGCTTCAAATATATATGATGGTTGGGAAATGGTTATTTAACCAAAGTTGAAATATTGATTTGAATTTCATGAAGTGGGTTTATTCTATGGTTTATAACCATAGGTTTTGAAAAAGGAAAAGCTTCCGCATTGAGTTTGCCAATATAGGAATTATTTTGGTTTAAAAAATGAACCATGCATTTTTATATGCATCTACAGGTGAGAATGTGGGTTTTTGCAGCCTTCAGCTACATCATAAAGGTCAAGATCTTATCAGACGATATGCCTTCTGGGATGTAAAAGGAGGAATGAAAATGCTATTCTTGGAAGATGCTTGGAAGCAACATCCTTGCTTGGAGGAGAAACAAAGTATAAACTCATTTAAAATCTTATCAAAAGCTTCAAGTTCTAATAAGATAACAAAATTTTGGAAACCACTGGATGTTAGACAAAAATGGAAACAATAGAAGGATAAAAGTGATTGGCCTACTACCGATGGCACATGTCCATGGGAGGAGTTCCAAAGGATTCTTGAAGACATAAAAATTGGGGTTTCTCAGAATAATGACATCTTATGATGGGGACAACAATCATCTGGTTCGTTTTCTCTTAAAGAAGCTGTTTGCATAGTTCTATGCTTAGTCAAGGGTGTGTTTTAATTTTTAATTTTTTATTTTTCAATTAATTTTTCTCTTCAAGTTCTAATAAGATAACAAAATTTTGGAAACCACTGGATGTTAGACAACAATGGAAACAACAAAAGTATAAAAGTGATTGGCCTACTACCGATGGCACATGTCCATGGGAGGAGTTCCAAAGGATTCTTGAAGACATAAAAATTGGGGTTTCGAATAATGACATCTTATGATGGGGACAACAATCATCTCGGTTCGTTTTCTCTTAAAATATTTGTTTACATAGTTACATGCTTAGTCGAGGTGTGTTTTATTTTTATTTTATTTTTATTATTTATTTTTTTAGGAAAAAAATTTGGAAATTTATTTATTTTTCATTATTTGTCGGAAGTTAGTGCGTCTATTTAACCTGTCGAACAATATGTTTTAAATCTATTTAATGCCTCTTTTCCCTTTACCGAATCTTTATTGGAAGTTCTAGTAACTTCCACATTTAAAAATAAAATAAAAAGCGCACACGCTTTTAGGTTAGCCACGTGTTCCAGATGTCAACTAAGGTTTTAATCATTTTAATCATGAGCCATGTCCGTGATAGGAAAGGTCATACATTTGAATGATGTCGAGTTAGTTAAGGTCATATGTGGAAGAGCTAGGTGTCGGTACAATTATGAAGACCAGCGGATTTGTTTGTTTTGTCGGCCTAAGTCGTTGTGCCCACATGTCAAAGGTTACATATTTAGTATCGGAAATTAATCATGGAATTACATTAGTGTTATAATATGCATTACTGTGCCATCTCATTGATCAAAACCACTCTTTTCATATTCATTTTAGGTGTCCCATTCAAAATTTTTTAAATCATTCCATTAGGTCATGTAAAAAATTGATTCAGCGATGGTATCCTAGTCTCAAAATATCACTCTCCCTCACAAATTCTCATTTCTTGGCCCACCTTCATGTTTTTCGAGCATAAAAAACACTTTGAAAAGCTCATTTCACTATGTCTTATCTCGGTCAGAAGTCGACTACAGTTCGAGGTCATTCGAGGTCCCATTAGGTCATTAGGTTTCATTTTGAGGTCCAAAAATGCACCATGTCATCTTAATAAGGTCAAAAGGTGTGAGAGTGATTGATAAACATTTCATTATCATATGCAGGCATTATCGGCATGTAAATATGATATTTTAAGTTGTAATTATGGTTTCTAGTATGATTTTTTTGATACTCAAATGTAATTATTAAAAAAACGAGTTTTTATCTATTTTGATTTTTATGTAATTTATGCTTCTTATATGTAATAATTAACTTCCTAAAAGATCTCAACTCCAACTTCCATGCCAAATTTAAGATCACTAAATCAAAGTGTGAGTGTGAACTCAATGACTTCATCCTGAAAAGAAGAAAAAGTCAAAGAAAAAAGCATATTAAACATGCTTTCAAAAAGTGAGAAAAAACATAGGAAAAGCGGGTTTTGGATCTAAATCTAAAATCACTTAAGTATTTAAGACTCCCTAAACATCAAATTCAAATTCTTCATTTTTCCCTCTTATTTCATGAGAAAACAAGCGAGGAGAGCTAAATTTTTCATTTCTAAGCAAAATGGAGAAAAAAAGAGTAGAAGGAACTTATCCTTTTAACTAACTGCACTTATCCTCTTAGAGCTTTGCGTATGCTCTTAGTCTTTGTGCTTATCCTCTTAGCGACTACGCGTATGACCGAAAGGATCGAAACTCATCAAAGTTAAAAAGAATTTCCCCCAGACTTACGATCATTCTTCATACTTCCGGTGAGCGAAGTAAGTGACTTTTAAATCATTCTCCTCTTAAACCAGAAGTCATTTTGAATGAGTGAGTTGGTTAAAATAAAATTTGGTGCCTTCTTGAATGTGAAACCTAGTTTTTCTCCCTTGCGTTCATAATTCACAAAATCCCATTTCCTTTACACTGATACCATCCTTACATTGTTAAAATTCATTCCCAGATACTTGTTATCATAATCCCCATCCCTAAGCTACTAATTCCCAAAACCACTAAGCCACTGGGTGCTATTTTGACTGGCTCCTAAATCCAAATTCCCCATCCCAATTCCCATCACACTTTCACTCCTTTTCCCTTCCCCATTCCTCATATCCATAAACACTACTCCCATAAAATTTCCTTTCCCTTATCCTATCCCCAAACTCACCTCCCACTATCACCTACTTCCCTAGGGTTTGAACACAGACACACATTAGCGTAGAAGGAGAACATAACAATTCACATAGTGAGGAGGAAACAAAGGATAGAAGGGCACATAAAGGGCATGATAATGGACATGAACTTATCATCACTAGGAGCTTTTTCTTCTCCGATGATAGTGACATGCTTCGAACATGTTGGTTGTTATGATTTACATGTGAACAAATTGAAGGGTTCAACATCATTCCATGCTAAGCTAGGCTCTTCATATCTAAACTCCATAACTTAACCGGGTTACCTAGATGGTGTCACCTTTCTTGTCTCAAGCGACATCATTTCGAGTGCCCATGAGGATCCCAAATGTCGGGAAAGGTGGTTCAAAAAGAGTGATTTGGAAAATCAACACTGAGCCCTTTTTAAAACCTAGATACAGAGAATCATAAAAAAGAGGATGTTTCCTTTTCCTACCTCACGGAAAGATTTACACCCCATGATGAAGATAATCATGAATTAATTTACATGTTAAGGTAGATTCTCAAGGGCGTATACCTGTCCATTCGGCTCCTAATGCATTTCACTAGGGTAAGGATGCTCGATATACCTTACTACCTTTTCGGAGTGTTGAAAGATGGCTTTATTGCTCGAGAAGGAGTATGAACACCAAATGAAAAGTATTTTCCGTCATTTCCCTTATCAAAATCATTGTCCTTTACCATCTCAATGAGCTCAACATGCATGGGATACCATCATAAGCCGAGACATTTCGAGAGATCCTCCTACCCGGCATATGTAAATGTTGCCTTCATCATCTCGGCCATCCACTTCCATCCCTCCATCTTAGCCTACGCCCATTCACCATCATCATGTCAGTCCTCTTCGCCAGCTTCCATGACCATTATCTTCATCCCACCTTTGAGAGCTTGAATCCCCTATCATAAATAGAGATATATGAGGCGAGAGATGGCTAGTATGGTTGAGGGAGTTGAGCCATTGTCGAAAAACTGCAGGAGGCTACGGGCATGTGTTTTCTCCACATAAGGTGGGAGGTGCCATGTATTCTACATCGGCAAAATAGGTGGAAAAAGGTAAAGGAAAGTTTATTGAGACATAAACTACGACGAGGTGAAACATGATGAAAACCTCCATGAAGTGAGCACGAGTTTGAGTTGGTTGACCTAGGTGATGATGATGACAAATAGATCATTAACATGGCCATCAAAGGTAAGGATGAAAAAATCAAAGACTCCAAACCAACCTTGACGAGAGAAAAATATGTTATAAATTTCCTTGAAACGAAAGCAAACAATTAAAAATTCATAATTCATTGATGAGGTGAATTACATGTTGCTCAAAAGGGAGGCATTAAAGGCCAAAGTGAAACTTGATGAGGCCTATGGTAGGTATGGTGACATTGATGGGAAACATGATAGCAGTGCCAAGAAAGACCTAGAAATAGAGGGGGCGAAAGAGCTCACAGCTCTAGGAAGGCAAAGGGAAGCTAAGCTTCGCGATCAAAAAACCTAAATGAGCAACTTCTTATAGAGATCAATAAGAACGAGGAGCCATGGCTTGATAGAGCCAATAAACACTTAGAGAAAATTTCTTTAGAAAAAATAAGGAGATAATGAATTGTTGAGGAGGAAAGTAAAAAAACATCGAGGCACGGAAGGAGAAAATTGCATTGGCCAAGCTCAAAGAGCCAATGCCAAAATTGACTCTCACTCATCAGAGAAGGACGGGTTGGACATACTTTTACGAGGCTTCACTCAAGCCTAGCCACCACGGTAGCACCCTTTCCAAAAATTTTGAGGCAAAGGTAAGCACATTTTTGTCAAAAGTGAAAATACATGAATGTGTTTTTACGTAAATGAAAATATAAAAAATGGTCATAAGCGCAACAACGCCCTTGGCGCTGCGCTTATGTTTGGTCACTTTTTGAGAGAAAGATAACCACCATGATATTTTTAATGACATATGCATCTAGAAAAACCACTTTTCAAAGCTTGATTTGCGGTTTAGGAGGTGAAAAAAGGAAAAAAACCACCAAAAAACATGTTTCTCCCTTGTTTTTGCCTAGGCGGCATGCTTATACTAGTATTGGGAGATTGAATTTTGGGGGTCAAGTGGCACCATTTTCGGGGTGGAGGCATATTGAAGGAAGAGGACAAGATAAGATTTCCAGAGTATCCTCGTTAAATTTGGACAGGGAAGGCCTCCAAAAGTGGCCTTGAACATGGAGGCGCTTATATATGACACCAACAAAGGCGCTTATGATAGGAAAATGGCACTTATGCCGGTTTACATTTTGGTTTTTCTCTTGTAATTTTGGTTTACCTCAAAGAAATGATTTTAATATCATTGTGATTCATCATAGTAAATGTAATTATGTAAAGGATAAGTTACCTAGGGGTATATTTGTTAGGTAAAGTGTCCTTTAGTCAAAGATGAATTAGTTTGAATTTAATGAGGAGTGAGTTACTTGGACCATCCTACACTTCAACTATTAGTTTATATTTTTGTGGATTCCTTCCTCACCTCATGGATTCTATCCACGAGGATGAGAGAAGGTTGTTTTGATATCTATATCTTCCCTTTCTTCACTCTTAGCAAGGGTTGGAATCAGTTTGATGTTAGCTTTGTAATCGAGGAACTATTTATTACTCGGTTTGGCCATTAATACAAGTGGAGTTCAACTATTTTCGGGATACTTGTGGTATGATGTTTATCATTTGTTTTATTCTTCAATATCATATGTTAAATGTATTGTTTCCATGTTTCATCATCTCTATGGTATGATATATCTCAAGTTGATAGGCATAACACGTGCTTGCTCTTGCTTTGTTTAGGGTTAGTTATCATAATTTGTTCATTTCCTACGTTAGGAAGAATACATCTCCCGCTCTTCCTAGCTTCTCATCGGTTCTAAAAACCATATCATCACAATCATATAAAAAGTGATAAGCCTTATGCCTACCTTTCCACAGTTGAATCTGCTGACTGCCTCCCCCTTTTGACCTAGCCCCTTGACCATACTTTCATCCATCTACCCGACCAAATAAATTACCAAAACCCTTTTCACTTCTTACCTAGCCTAAAACCTAATCCATTCGGCCTTGTGACTACTTTTTGTGGAGAGATCACTCGACTTGGTAGGGCTAGTTACCACATGTTAAAATATTGGTTTGTAGTTACCTCGTGGGATTCCTTCTTCAAAATTGGGAATTTGGTGGAGTGATAACATAGCGGGCGTCTGTTTGGGGAGATGTAAAGATCATATCTTCCATGGGAAGAAGCAGAAATTTTAGATCTAATTGTTGATGGTGAGCAAATTGGACACATAGGAAGGCGTACCATTCACTTGGAAACTCCATTGGTAGAAAGATCCATAAAATTAACACTTCATGGCCATTCGTGCATGAAAATTATTAGATTGAAGAAATTTTCAAGATGGAATATGTTGCAAGAAGGTATTCTCAGATGAGAAAAGAGATCACATTCCGGGTTTCCCAAATAAAATGCCTAAGGTAGATTGGAAAAGAATTTGCATATTTTAAAGATGATGATAGGAATGATGCTTATTTACATACGGATTTAAATTTCACATGCATACATAAGTTTAAGGTTGAATTTCTGAATATTATCTCTTAAAGATGTTCATGACTTCTCTTGAAGAAAAGCATGATCTTGGTATGAAGGTTTTCCACACCTTTAGTATTTGTTCTCTTAGAGTTTTCCATTTGGCATTTTATGAAGAATACGAGGAGTCCTATGCTTATTTGTCTTTGGTTAATAACATTCACGATCATTTTGAGTTTTTTCATTCAAAATCTAAGAGAATTGTTATGACGATAATGAGTTCATGGATGGAGAGATCTTGGAGGCTTTGCATGACAATCCTTTTCATCATTGAGAAGAAAGTTTTCTCTCATGGAAGAAAATATGATGTATATTGTGTGATGTTCCTCGCCCACAGGAGACAATTCTTGTAGCGATCTGACAAGTTGATCAATGAGTTAAAGAAGATATTCCAACATCCTTGTGAATCTTTAGGAGGGAAAAGACAGTCTTGTTTTATCAAAGAAAACAAATAGTACTTTCTCCTTTGTGCAAAGATGAGATAGATTAGCTCCTGAAAAGTCATGTTACAACCCAAACTAATGCATGTTTACAATGTTCACATAGTAAAAAATGTGTTAGTGAAACTTCTTTCATTATTGAAAATGAAAACATGAGTTTAAACAAGGACAATCCTGAAACTAGATTTATAGATCAACATGAAGAAATACAATATCCTTTTCAATGTTAGGTATTTGATGAAGTTTCTCCTGAAACTTATTTTCTGAAAATACGATAAATATGAAGATAATTTTGATGAGAATTTGATCAAGCTCTTGAGGGAAATTGTTGTGAAACCAATTTATGATGATCATTTCTGCCAAGGAGATCAACTAACGAGATATTGTTTTCTTTCATGAGGATGATAGGGTTGTAATAGTGTTTTATAATCTCGAGGAATGTTTTTGTTTAAGGATGAATTAGGATATGAATTTTAGGAGTGCGAGCACGAGAGAGACAATATGCCGAGTGAATTATAATTTCCGTGCTTGAGGAATTTACGGCCAACACTCATATAGCGAAAGTCATACTTCCCTATTCTCTCCTGGATCTGACAGTGTTCTTTGAATCAAAATGAAGAGTGTGCTTGTGTTTTTGTTGGATCTCAAGACAAGGTAACATTTCATGTTGTTGAAGATCCTTTTACTAATTAGCTATAACTAGCGGGAAGTTGTATTTTCTTAATTTCGTGGATCGAAGCACATGTTAGGTAGACACTTGGAGTGGCCTAGTTTTTATTTTCTTCTGCTCGAGGAAAATGACAACATAATTTCGGTAAGAAGTAGCCATGCGATTAGTTGGTTTACCTTTGGAGGATCCATACATGGAAGTTGTACGTATGTGTCGAGCGGGAAGGTGGTTGTCATTAGAATTTGAAGCCCTCGAGTCTCGGTGATGCGGCGCCATCGATAAGTTTAGTAAGTTCTTTATTTTTAGTCGATTTTAAAATTCGGTTGTGTCATTGAGTTGTCAACATTTACTCATGTTTTTCGGTTTGGAGTTTTTAGTTGTATTGGCCCATATGGTTAGGCACTTGATCTACGGTGTTATTGCCACCTCAGTTTGCCATCCCCAATAAGGCCGATTTTAGTGTTTAGAATATGCATTCTGCCATCGGTGATCAAATCACTCTTTTCATATTCATTTAAGTGCCCCATTTAATTTTTTTAATCATTTCATTAGGTCATCATAAAAAATTGACACACATTGATCATAGCCTAGTCTCAAAATATTACTCTCCCTCACAAATTCTCATTGATGGCCCACCTTCATGTTTCTTGAGCATAAAAACACTTTGAAAAGCTCATTTCACTATGTCTTATCTCGGTTAAAGTCAGCTAATTGAGCCATTCAAGGTCCCATTAGGTCATTAGGTTTCATTTTCAAGGTCAAAAAATGCACCATGTCATCTCAATAAGGTCAGCAGGTGTGAGTGATTCAATAAAAATTTCATTATCATACGCGAGCATTATCAACATGTAAATATGATATTTTAAAGTTGTAATTATAGTTTCTAGTATGATTTTCATACTAAATTTAATTATTAAAAAAAACGAGTTTTTATTTATTTCATTTTTTAATAATTTTATGCTTCTTATATGTAATAAGTAACTTCCCTAAAAGATGTCAACTCAATTTAGCCAAGCGAAGATCACCACTAAATCAAAGTGACAGTGTCAAACTCCAACAACTTCATCTGTAAAGAAGAAAAAAGTCAAAGAAAAAGCATATTCAACATGCTTTGAAAAGTGAGAAAAAACATAGGAAAAGTGGGTTTGGATCTAAATCTAAAATAAATTAAGTATTTAAGACTCATAGACATCAAATTCAAATTCATTTCCCTCTTGCCATCGAAGCGAAGCATGACAAGGAGCTAAATTTTTGATTTTTCTAAGAAAAATTGAGAAAAACGAGCATATCGTAGCCCTAGTCTCCAAATCTCACTCTCCCTCACAAAATTCTCATTTGCTGGCCCACCTTCATGTCCTGCTGAGCACTTAAAAACACTTTTGAAAAGCTCATTTCACTATGTCTTATCTCAATCAAAGTCAACTATGGAGTCGGGTCATTAAAGGTCCCATTAGGTCCATTAGGTTTCATTTTGAGTCCAAAGAAATACACCATGTCATCTCAATAAAAGGTCGGCCAAAAGGTGTGAGAGATTCAATAAACATTTCATTATCATTTGCAGAGCATTATCAACATTTAAATATGATATTTTAAAGTTGTAATTATGTTTTCTAGTATGATTTTCATAGGGTACGAAGGGGATACGATGGAGCGGCGATGACAGCTAGGGTTTGTGTTATGCAAAATTATGGATTACGGATAAAACACATTCCCTAAATGTGGTGCTATGCATTTAGAACAACAAATCAAAGACTTTGCAGATACTTTTCCTAATAGTAAATAGACACACAGAAAGATGGGGAAACTCACTTGGAGTCCAAGCGCTTCCTATTCTCCTTCTGTCGCTCTTGCCGTAGCTTCCAATCCAACTCTAATTGCCATAATAGTTCCTGCAAGTATAAACACTAAACAACAAAGAGATTGCAATATACAGATGGCTATTCACTTTAATCAGTTAAATCAATGAACATGAAACATATACATAAGATAAGAATCCATAATATGAAATACAAAACCTTATACAGATACATATGTGGGAAAGTAAGAAACAATCTTTATTAATGGATAGAAGGGGAGGTTAAAACTAGCGATTGATTTGATGTCACCAACTCCAGTATCATCCTAGTCTCATCACAATGAACATCTCTCCAACATCATACCACTCAAATCAAACACTCAATAGAGATTCCAACATCATTTCTCAAAAAAATTTCTTCCTTCTCAAGCACTAGGGATGATGTCTAGTTTAACCAGGTCATTGGGAATGGTGCCCAAATTAACCTATAACATATTTCCCCTAAAGCATGAAGTAAGAATAATAATAACAATATTTTTTGAATAATATGATTTCTTATTTGTGATGAGGTGGAGCGGAAAGCGAGGTGGCGACTTGCATCAATCTTACAATACATTACATCATGATATATCCTCTTGATCACAAATTGCTAAGGGAAACATTCCCATGCTCAACACATAAACTATCTAATAACATGTACATAGTGCAGAAAGTCGTCTACATTTGAATGTTTCCCAATACAGACATGCCTACAGATATAGGCCCATGTTCGGATGACGATCTATATGAAAGGTCACCATACATATGATGTGTACAAAATCCTACCAAATACATGACCGGGATGGCTGAAACTAGATCCAGGGTCTTCTTATGTATCGTTCACTCGATGGATTTCGGGTACAAGTCTAGCCATGCGAATATATGATTTGTAGTCGGGCATGGTGATTTTATCGTTTGATTACCGACCAGAATGATGTTGTTAACAAACGTGAGAGAATACAAGTAATTTCAATGGCCCTCGAGTCTTGCCGTACATTTCGTAAGGCGTGAATAGTTGATTTGATGTCAGAATGCCAAACAAAATATTTGAATTAAAGAAGTCACAGACGATGATCTTGTTGATCTTTAATAACGAAGCATGATCTTGGAAGATGATGTTTCTGATGAACTTCCTGGATGATGATTTGACGTCGACGGGAAGCCACTTTATTAACGAACGAGTTCTTGGGAGGATTTGAGACAAATATGACTTGATATAGAAATGTTCGGGATATTTGTCATGAGAATGAAGGTTTACGAGTATTGCGGAAGGATGAGTATTCGGTGGATGAATTCTCTTGAACATATCGATGACAATTTGAGATGAGTTGAAACGGCATTGACCCAAAACGATGAAGTTATGATGAACCATAGGTATGAATGAGCCGTCGAAGATTACCCAGCCCAAACAATCACAATGATGGAGTGAAGTGTCATGTTCAAGAACAACCTACTGCGTAAAAATTTGTTCACTTTCCCAAATTTTCCTCGGTTATTTGTCGACAATACCTCTTTATTTTTTAACAAGCTTGAAGAGAGGATAACATATGCTTGATCTATAATTCAACCCTTCGGGTGAATAATGTATCCTTTATTTAATAATTTAACGAGTCCTAACTTGAAGAATGAAACTCGATTCTTGCCATGATCGGCAAGCCGTCGCTATTTTATGTTTTAACGAGCTAACGACGGTGACAACTAGATCCTTTTTCATATTTAGAGAGTTTGAAAAAGAGGACGAAAAAGCTCCATAAGAAAATTTTCATAAAGTTGTCACTATTGAAAAAGTGTAAAATAATATCTAAGAGAACCTCCTAGCTATGTTAGACTAAGGCATTCCCTTTTTCATAAATAATCTATCTCGATTCGGAAAAGGGTTTAACTTATCTTGAGTAGATATCAATTCATTTACTTTTATGAGCTCGAAAAAGATAAATTGCTCGGCAAATATTTTCACATTATCGGAGTCCGAAAAGAGCTAAAAAGAAGACTCCGAGGGTTCCTTTTTATTTTACATTATCGAAATTCAAAAAAATAGATAAAAGTGCACTTGAGTCCTTTTTCATTTTTAACAAAGCTGAAAAATAAGGATAAGAAAGTATGCTTTGTGGTCAGAGTCATTCTTGAAGCCAAAATACATACGATAATCTGCTCATCATTTGTAGAACACATTTGAGAACAACATCGATGATTAAAAATACTGTTTTCATGATAAAAATAGAATAAAACCGTAGTCACATATTAAATATGATTTTCAAATAATCAAATGACTAATTAAGAGTTTTTCTTGTTCATTTTTACCATTTGAAAGCTACCATTTAATTTTGGAGTTCTAAACTTTGTTTTGCCTGAACTTGATACATTGATTACGATGATCGATTAAGTGGATGGTTTTCATCGCTAGTTTGATCCAGGTTGGTGCCATAAACCTTCTCTTTCTTTTGATAGTGATTAATTTCATTTCCATTGCAATTTTTTGGGGATTTGGGCCTTAAGGGTAAATTAATTTTTTTCGAGAAACACCCTTGAGCATCGAAAAATGTGTTGTGGAGCACCTAAATTGAAGCCTAGGTGCATATGCAAGCATGCTTGTCCTTGTTGAGAGCCCCGAGTTGGGCGCAATTCACATTTCTTGATTCTTGCATTGTACCCAAAATTTGCCTAATTTTTTGCATGAAAAGGAGTCTAATGAGTCTTATGGTTATGTTTGAATTTAATTGGACTAAGAATGATGATTAATTGGAGAGAAAGAGAGCATGAAGAGCAATATGATTTCCCCTAAATGATCACGGTCTGATAAGAGCCCTAATAGATTGTGGGTTATTAAAAGTACTTCCGCTTGAGATGAGGCAACAAATATAACTATTGGAGTTCCTAGTTTGATCATGGGACCCAGTTGTTGAGGCATTTCACATTAGGAACAAAGTGGTTCTATTACGATGGAGGATGTATATTTTCTGATAGGCTTGGTGAGGAGAGTCTTTCCTATTTCCCTCTCAAGGTTTTCTGTTAGGAGAGGCGTGAGAGAATATATTTTGTAGTATTTCTATCGGGGGGGTAGAGCTAAGCAAGGATGGGAAAATAAACATCGGGTGAGTTCGATATTTTCCTTTGAGAACCATTCTTTTCACGATCGCAAAACTTTCGGCATCGTTACACTACATGTAGTGAATAGATCATTATGTAGTATGCGCTAGAGTGCATGGAGCCAACGATCTTCAAGCGGGTCTGAAGATGTACTTTCTTAGATAAAAGAAAAACTGAACAAGGCAAAGGGATGAAGGAAGAAAAACTTGAGTTATGGTTCGATCCTCATTTCATTTGCCTTCGAGCGATTCAAGCTAATGCAACCACAACATGTGACATGGGTGTGTCCCCAACCTAGATATCAGGGGGATGCATGATGGGTAGAAATAATGGCTATACATGCAAGCTGATCGTCCATTTTTTTATCAAATGCATTCTTCGCATGGTTCGACCAGTGGTTATCAACATTGATGGTATGCATACACGAGGCATCGATTTCAGGAGATCCGAGACTTCGCTTTACCGAGAAGGCGCTCGGTGGGGTGCAATAAGGTAAATGTTTTGACCATGTTTTTATTTTTATTTTTATAAGGTTTTATACAATGTTTTTGTATTTTGGTATTTTCCCAAGACTAAACTAAAGTTTTAATGTAATGTAGATGTTGTTGAGTTCCAGCTGGTGCGAAGCAAAGCATGGAGCGGATGAGCGATGAGAGGCTTTCGAAGTAGTCCTTAAGGATTTAGACATGTCTGAACTACATCCGAGCTTCGGCAACACATAGAGGGTTGAACTTAGGGATTTGAATTTCGGATCAAAGAGTTGCCAACCATATTTAACGGTGCCACACTATAGGTGTTCACCAATCGCTGGATGCGATTCTTTGTATATGATAGATATGTCTGCTTGTAGTACTATAGAATACTTTAGTTTTAATTTTTGACCACATTGCATACATTTTAGAGAATTGAATTACAAATGCCATGTCTTGAGTAAATTTTTGTAAAAACCACTATAACTTATCTATATTTATTTGATTTCGGTGTTTTAATATGTTTATTGCATAATACTATTCATTAATGCAGCAGATATATATTGACATGTGTTGCAAATGTATGTATAAAACATGATTAGCTAAAGAATCGATCAATGTGTTGGTTGAAATGTGTTGATATTGAATAACATCAAAGTGTCTTTAAATAGACTCTTAGGAGCAAATGATACAGTGTTGGATTTCTAACAGCCATAAACTAGTAGTTACAACAATACCACAGTTGTGAGTCTAACCTTGTAATGACTGGGTTGTACCAAGAGCCAGAATGAGTATCAGGAAGTTAGGTAACCGCAGCCCATGCTCGCCGATATTTTTTTGTCGATCTCTGAATCTTAATCCCTTGAAAAATCACTAACTCCATAGTTTGGAGCGAAAATGATCCATGGCTATAGAGGATAGATGCAGCTATTACTCGACTAGCACCATCAACATATCCAACAAAATGGTTCCAAAGATTCAAACATACAGCGATGAAATGTAAAAGTGGATTACTAACGTCGAAAACTCTAAAAAACAAACTAAGGCATTGAATGAAAATCAACAACATATATATAAATATAATACAAAAAATTACTACGCTCATGATTAAGCATAGTAACGTTTCAAATACAACCCATGACTTAAGATTATCAAGAAACTGAGGGTCTCATCAAAAACCGGCAGTCTGATTTAATTACTACTGATGAATGGCATTTGTCATCATTTGGTTGCAGAAGCCAAGACAATGGCTTTTAAGTAAATAAAAATTCCAAAATAAAATTCTCAAGAAATTAGAATTTACTTGAAAATTATAAGAAATACTTGATGGGAGAATGGATCATTGTTGGGTAAAAGATAACCATAGCAAAGCTTATAAATTTCCTATTGGAACGAGAGGCTCTATTTGTGATAAAAGAGTAATTTTTTATAAAGCTAATCTATAAAGGTTATTTGCTTTATTTTTTTAAAGCGGGTAAAAGCCAGTATATGTTTGATACTTCATATCTTTAAAGGAATTCTTATGAATAGTGAATACGAAAATTTTCATTATTTACTTAAAAGGAATATTTATTTATTTGAAATTTCATTTCCTTTAAAAATATTTTTGTTTCAAAAAAACTTGAAATTTCAAAACATTTTTGTAGAGACATCTGATTCACCCAAGTGAATCTCAATTGTTTAATATTTATAAAATAACCCCCATTTATTCTATAAATAGGGACTCTTAAGAAATAAATAGGAAATTCTTTTTATATTCTAAAAAAAATAAAAAACTTAGAAAATAAATATTTTCTATTTTTGCCTCTATTCTTTTAAAAGCGCATTGTATATCACATATATTATTTCAAAAAAGACCCATAAAATGTAAAATATGTGAATCGCGATATGCGATCAAACTACTCAGAAGATATGATTTAAAACTTTGAAAAAAGCCTCAATTATCTTTATATTTACTTTTTCGCCACACTTCACTTAATCAATAAAAGCTTTAAAGAAAAATGATATAGTTGCAATAACATAGAGACGAGACAAGAAAATAAACCAATAAACATAAAACCTTAATTTTATACGGTCACTTCGAGTTTTTCGCAATTAGCATTTAAGCAACATATTATAAGCTTAATCGTTATCCCATAAAAATTTGTAATATGCGATTTAAGCAGAAATCGCATTTCGCAACCTTTAAGGAAAATATCACGAAATATTATAAGTTATAATCTGCGATATGCGTTTTTAACGTCATTTAATGAATCGAAGCATGTAAAAAATCTTGTCATATCAAATGAAATTTAAGATCTTAATAGATTTAAAGCTGATTGATAGATCTTTACGTGTGGAGATATGTGAAATATTAAATCAGAAATTATGAAGGATGATTGATGTTATATTTTAATAGATTGATATCTTCTCTCGTGTGTTTTTGAAGTAAATGATTGATTTATTTCTTTGATACTCCATACTTGTAAAAATTCTCTTTGCTTTCAGGAAACTAGTTAACGAATTGAAGAAAGAGAAAAATGAGCAAAAGGGGTAAAGAAATTTCTCATATAGATCTGAGAAGAAATAGATATGTCTCCATTATTCTCGGATATAAAATGCATGACAAATACTGCGGCTAGGTTCGACATGGGAGGCAATGTATAAACTCTTTGAAAATGAAGGACCAAGGGTGATAAACAAAGTTTCTTCAACGAAGCTTCTTCTACCTCTAAAGCAACTCTTTTTGACGTTGTGTGTTCATATATATTCTAAGGATAAATTTGCAAGACCAAAGATTATTCCTTATATAAACATGATTAAGTGGGAAATTGACTGCCCAAGCATCGAAGATAGAATGTCCAAGAATTCGAGGGAGAGAAACTATGGGTTCTTTTAGGAAGAGGATTTGTGACAATGTACCATCTACCACCCCGGCAAAAAATATGACAAAGAATATTTGCGGAGATTTTGGGAGAACATCTGAGGACCTTATCAAAGTCATCGAGAATGGAAGGATAACCAAGGAAGCCCGACAAATACATTTACAGTGCGTACCCAATTTCCCAAATTCCTAATCCTTATTTGTTATGTTGTTGTTATGTTATGTAGATTATTTGCCAAACCGGATAGCACTATATTTTTAAGTAAGGTTCCTAATTGGCTAGCAATCGTCAATTCATCTATTTTAGTTAGTAGACATTTTATCTAATAACCTAGCCAAGCATATACTTGAATATAGGAATAAAATAAGTATTTCACTCGGACAAATACCTCCCTTTTATATATGCATATGTCATGGATGTTATATGTTTTACTTCGATTTTCCCACCATGGGATGAAATGGACTGCAGGACCTTACCCCAATTCACATCATCCACAGAGAGCTCTGGGATTCATATTTCCACTTGCACTTCTATAAAATTTGTTGTGGAGTCATATTGCCTATACATAAGATGATTTTTAACAAAATGGCTCCTAGGGTTTTCTAAAGAAGCCAATGTAGACATTATTCCGGTAGCTAGGGTTTGTTGAAAATTTTACATATATTAGAGTATTTGGGAGTTTGCTTCTCCCCATGTTTTACCCTATTATGTTACCAATAGATTACTTGCAAAAGAAATATCTTATCATCTTGATAATGATTTTATGAAGCAGTTGAAGGACGCTAACACGGCTATTTGGCCTAATTTCCCTCTACAATGTGACACCTTTTCTTTGTCTAATATCGACATACTTACAAAGAGGTTGCCAAGATTTAGTTATTGAAATTGGAATTTATGCCAAGAAGATTATATGATCCCAATGATGTGATTAAAAATTTACATCCATGAGCTTAAGATGAATCCTTTTACAAAAGAGGAAGATGGATTTATGATCTCTTAGGGCATGAAAAATTTCTCGGAATATTATCAAATATGTATCTAGTCAACTAAGTCAAGGATCTTTGAAGCTTTTGAAGCATACGAGAAAAAGAGCTGAAAAAGTCCCTCTAAATTTGATAACTATTGAAGATGAAAATAAACAAACTCCAAGTGTTATTAGATGATGAAATAAAAATGTCACGAGAAGACGAATCAGACCGAGTCACAACAATGATACGATAATTCGGATCAATCCCGAAAATGAATCCGAATCTAAGAGGAAAAATTGAGAAAGACAATTGACCAAGTAATTTAAGGAGTAGAAATGCAGAGGAAAAAAAAATAAATAATGGGACAAAATCAAATTTTGAAACAATTTTAGCATAGTCACAGCTTATCTTTAGATCAGTCCATTTCTGCAAGAAAAAGATCTTATAAATGAATGGGAAGAATTTTACGGAAACAATGAAGACTCCCAAAGAAAATCCCAATACTGATCAAGCAACAAGTTTCCAGAAGCACGAGAAAATTCACGAGAAGATGGTGTAGGTTTTAACCACAATACGAAGGAGGAAATTATCTACGAACAAAACTTTAAAGCAGAAAATAAACAATAGCGAGAGTATAAAACATAAAAAAGATAAGCACGAGAGATTTTCCCCCTGGATCCCAAATTGGGACTGACCGGCTTGATTTTCATTATATTCCTTTTAGTGTTACAACACATATATATACATGCAAACTTATATAGCCCCAATCCGCTATACTGGATCGAACATAACCGTATTTCCTTGACGGATCTACAAAATACTAGAGGCGAAAACCATCATTGCCTAAAACCATGCTTTACGAAAACCCATGCACAAAACCATGGGGCGGAGTGCCTTACCGGAAAATAAGGACCAAAAAATATTTAGTCGTGGGAAGAATATAACACGCATAAACCCAATAGATATTTGAGATGACAATCCCACTCTGAGAGTTAGCAATACATGAGAAATAAATCATACCGGCCTACCCCACAAATCGAGATAGTTCTATAGATTGAAGACATTCCTTCATTAGATATTTTCTACGGTCAAGTTACAAGGTTGTAGTTACAAGAAATAAAAGAAGGAGAATTGATGTAACAACTCCAAATTCTACGAGGATGAATCGGTTGATGTACTATGGAAGGATTCCTCGGAAGATCCTTGAACAATGCTGGAGGTATCATAGTATGCGGGGGCATATGCTAATGCTTTTGTTGATAAAGCTACTAAGGTTAGAAAGTTGGTAAAACTAAAAGGAAGCCATAGTACGAAATTATAAATTTTTTGAATGAAGAGAAATCCAATTCCAATGAAAAATTCAAAGAAAATACGACCCAATTTCACAAAGATATTGAAAGCCTCAAATTTACGGCATCGGACGAGCTTAAAGAAAAACAAGCACGTTGGAAATAGCAATGACTAAAATTACGAGAGTCAACAGTTAGAACAATTTGTCAAAGAAGCACTTTATCTAAACACGAGTTAAAGAAATAACAAGTGTTTTTCATATTACATGATTGATTCTTATTGTGATTCAATTAAAATAATGATCCCGATAGATAGAAATTCAAAAACTCGAATGTGAAAGATTTGAGAAGAAAATTGAAGAGCACATTCGGTGGCAAGTTTTAGATTTAGGAAAGCAATCTAATCTACCTCAAGTGGATAAGCTTCACAAATAAATGTTATTCACACGAAATGGGAAAGCATAAATCAATCAGCGAGAAACGTGGCCAAGACATCCAAGATATCAAATGAGATCACTAAATCTATATGTGAACAATTGTCTAAAAATAGAACTACTTAAGAGAAACACGTACGGTGTGTTTTTGAAACAAGACATGTAGAAATGATGTGGAGATAGAGAGCGGATACACGGGAGGAAATGATAAAAAGGTAAATCGGTTTGATCGGGAAAACTACTAGAATTTTTTGATCAAACCTTACTATCAACATCAAACTCTTCAATCTCTTACGGTTAGCAAAAAGATCTTAGTCGGCAATATTAAATGTTATTTTTAGAGACCGAGATCAGTCATGGATATCATGTGACTGAAGCTCGAAAATGTTAGATATTTTAACTGCTGACCACATTGAGAAGAAGGATAGCATTCGCAAAATTAGAATTGTTAGTTTAAATTCCTAGATTATTGTTAAGTTAGTCTTTGAAGGAAGTTTGTTTGAAACCTCCTCTATATTTTTGTAATAATCTATTTTAGTTTATAGTTAGTTTAGTATTTAAACCCTTCTCATGCATTTAGAGAAAGTGCAGAAAATTTATCAAAAACAATTGCAAAAGAATGCACTATTGTAAGGGTTTGTGAGTGCTTTGATAGAATTAAAAACACATTCTTTCATATTTTTTAACGACTAATGTTGTTTAGCGATGTTGCAGCCTTTATACTCTTTAAATTTCGAAAGTGTGAAGGAGCAGATTATTCTTTGTCAGTTTACATGAGTAGGACTTCATGCACATATGGTACTTCTATTAAGCATATTAATCTTATTTAGTAAATTGATAGTTATATTTTATTGCATTATGTATTTGAAATGTCATCATATATAAATATTACATGCATATGTTCTAATATTTAGATATGGTTTCTTATTGAATATATGTAATCACCTTTGATAAATGCAATACATCTTTCATAATTCTTCTATGCGACTAATTTGTTGAAGAATCCATTTTATATTTTCATATCTTTCAACTATTAAATGATCTATATTACTAATAGATGTTAAAATATATCATTTAAATTATAAAGGAAAAACATCACGGGTATATATTAGATTAAATAGTTTAGATAGATGCATATAGATTAAAATCATTATCCATTTGCATGATATATTCACAATACCCTCATAAACATCCTTATTGGGAAGCTGATCCCATTATCCCCGGTCGAAGCCACTATACCAAATGGAAAAGAGTTGCTTTAAGATGCAGATAGGGTGGTTTCTCCATGTTTGTACGGGTCGAGGCCTCAACACCTTATCAACCTATTTTGTTGATGAAGAAGGCATGGCCCCTTTCACATCGAAAGTGAAGAAAACACATGCATGTGGCCTCTCAGTGATCAGAAAGGAGATGGCTCAATATCATTCATTTTAGTGCCGGTTGTCCCAATATCTCTTTCAGCACTTTTGAGGCTCTAGTATCATAATGTGATGGTGAAAGGTTGTGGACGGGTGATGTGGTAGGATCAATATGAGGTGACGGGATGTGAGTGGATGGTGATGTATGAACGGTGGGATGTGATGGAGAAGTGAATATGAGAGGATGAGAAGATGAAGGAGCATCCTGGCTGATGATGAAAGCCAAGTGGAGCAGTGAAAACCTCATTGGAAATGAATGCATCCCATGGAATTTTTTATCTTTGGAGCTGATGCATGACCACCATCTTGATGAGTGAATGATGAAATAGGCTCACGCATTTGTTGATTGCAATTTCTCTTTTGCAATGTAGGCCATTTTGTCAATCTGCGAAAAAGATAATATGGTATGTGTAGCATTCTTACTCCTATAAGTAAAATGCATAAGAAGATGGATATGGTATGAGTAAAGGCGGGGAAAACCTTCCCTCACAAATGAAATACTTCATTATTACCTTCATCATACCATGCATATCTATCGATCATATGAGAAAAACGGCGAGATGGATTTGTTGTGATCTTTATATCTAGGTTTGAGGTATGGTTCAAGGTAACTCATGTCCGGAGTTTGATTTTTTGAATGACACTCTCTCCCACACTAGGTATCCCTGTGGTAGTTGCAATGGCATTGGAAGACATCTCAAAGGTGAAGCGACAAGGTTGACACTGCTTGTCATGTAGATTGATGATGAACAATCTTATCAGGAGTGATTTTGGACTTGATGCACTCTCTCACAAAATTCAAAACGACCCACATGCTTAAGAAAACAATGAGGAGAGGCCATGAGGTCTCACCCAATTGATGGGTTCAAACCTATTTATCTTCCCTCCCTTTTGATCATCTCCTTGGAATTTGTGCCTCACCACCACTATCTTCTCCCTCGTACTTTTAAAGTATGTTTATAAAACCCTAGGGCATAAGTGAAATGAGATGAGGGGAAGGGAATGAGAAATGGCAGGTTTGAAAAAATGAAGGAATTTGAGTGAAGGGGAAAACTAGATGAATTTCAAACCCTCAATCAATGTAATTACCCTTTTATGGCGATTTTCTTTATACTAGGAGGATGAAATAAGGGGTAAAATAGTGATCACAAACTTAGAATTAGGGTTTTCTTGGGGTTACACTTAATTAATTAAATGATGACCAAAATAGCTTGAAAATGGAGTTACAGTATACATTACCATAATAGTTATTTGGAGGACTTTGGAAAAGATTTAAGGGACATGTTGATGATTTAGATGGCCCCAACCCTTGTAAAATTCTTTGTCTGGTAGCCTTGGCCTCTCCAGCCAGTTGAAGCGCTGATGCCAATGTAATCTTACACAGAGGTCCTTTTACGGAAAGGGCGCGGCGGCGGATTTACAAGCGCACGGTGCATTCACAAACTACATTGAGGGAAATCGGGCAAGGGGCATAGCGCTGACTCCCGGGCGTGCGGCGCCAAGGCAAATGCGCGCGCCAACTCCAGGCATGCGCGCAGAGTGAGCCAATGCGCGGCGCCAAGGAATTTCGACCAAATTCCCTCAAAAATTCACAAATTTTTCCTTTGTTGAATAGCTCTTACTCTTTGAAAGGAAACAATGACTTCGTTTAAGTGTTTTATAAGCTTTTATAGACAATTGGAATTTGATTTAATTTGAAAAAACCCACTTTGTGTTTTAATTCTTTTTTCTTTTCTCACTAACACTCTTTGACACTTTTTAGCTGCCTGCTGAGGTTTTGAAGTCATAGAGTTGGTTTCCTTTTCTCATTAGAGTTTGACATATTCACTTTGAAAACTTTGGGATTTAATTATTACATCTAGTAACATCTTTAAAATCTTCTATAGTTTCCCTGATAAAATTCAACTCATCTTTTTCTAGCATTCTCTGGCCACCTTTTTAAGTCTCTACTGGTGGCGTGTGAGAGGATTTCGTTTGACAATCATCGATGTTGTCTTCTAAGTTCTCTATAGCCTTTCAGGATTCATTCATTTGTCCAGTTCCTGCCTTTCCCATATTCCATCAATATTTTCTGATAGACTTTCTTCATGTTCGGCCTTGTGTGCTTTCTCCATGTCATTTTCCTGCAAGTAATCACTATTTTGGAACTCAAATGGGCTATCAAGTTTATAGCCCTTGTCATCTACAAGACCAAGTTTTTCCCTTTTCCCTTTCTGTAAATTGTTTTCATTTAGGACTAGACAGTCTACATCATCAATAATTTTTGCTAATAAATCTTCCAACACCTCTATAGAAGTGCTAAACGTTTTCCTATCTTTCTCACTTGCAGGTTCTGGACTGAGAAGATAATCCTCCTTGGAAATTTTAGGTCCTTCTTGAATAGCCATGTCTTGACATTCTATTACATCTGAGCCAGATTCTAGCAAAGGAAAAGCAGTGCCTGAAACATCTAAGGATTTTGGGGAGCTAGAAGAATTCTTATCATAATCAATCTTTCTCATATGTGTGTTGACCTCATCGAAATGAAAGGATGACCTTGAAAAAAATGCAAACCCTAATTACCTAATGGGAGTGCTTTTTTACTTGTTTTAAAATGAAAAATGACACAGATATTTTCAAGTGAAAACAAAGCATTTTTATAGGTTATTATGCCCAAAGGGACATGGGAATAAGTTAGCAACAAGAAATATTAGAGGGAGGATGAAGTTTATTGACAGGGGAGAATGGGGAAATGAGGTTTTAGGTAGGGAAGAAGGATGAAAATGAGAGGTATAAGCCCATAATGAGTCCTTTAATAGCAACAGGGTGACCTTGAGATGACAAATTGATAGATAGGGAAAAAGGTTTTATGAAGATAATGAAGGGAGTGAGATTTCTGAAACTCAAGATATTCAAGGAATATTGTTTTCAGAAAACTATAACCATTCTATAGTCATCCAAAGATAGTGAAAAATATTGATGACTAGCAGTGGCTCCACTTGGGGAGGGCAACTCCTTTAGGAGGTGTCAAGAATCTCAGAGTTTAGACCTCTGGAATTTGTAAATCAGTGCCTTCATTGTGCTTGGTAGATTTCATCCTTCTTCAATTGTTGATTTTTTGTTGTTCTTGGAAGCTGTGATCTTTTAAAATCTGAAAAAACATATTCCAAAGTTAGCTTAGAAGTTATGTTAGGAGTTAGTATTACAATGAATGAGTCTTAGATATTTTTCCTTGGGCCTTGCATGGTCTCAAAGGTCAAAATGCATTAAATTTGTAGTAAATGACATTTGAAACCCTAGCTGAGGATCACCATCTCATTTTTCAAACAAATACTGCATGGATGCTTCATGTTTTTGTTGGTTGGTTGTCGAGCTGAATACCTCATAGACTTTCAGTTGTAAAGATTTTGGCTTTGGAGCATTGTAACTGTTTTGGACTGAATATCAATGGAACAAGCACATTCACAAGATTCATGGACTTTGTTAAATGGAGATGTTGTTCTAATTTTATAATTTTTTCCCTCTATTTTCCACTTGGTGCATCAATTTCTCTTATAACAAAGCAAAAAATTTAGATTAAGATATGTTATTTAGAGGCACCTTAATTATGTCTACTTTCTGTTGTTTAAATGTTTTCCTCTGCTGGGTTTGATTGGAGAACTTAGGATTTCCCTACTCTCCATTTCCACCTAGTTTGTTTCCTTGAGATTAACTTACTAGGGTTTGGCTAAAGAATTTTATGGTTTTCTCTATCCTTTGGTTCCGCTTGAAATGTTGTTCTTAAGGCTTTCTTTGAATTTTACTTACTAGGGTTTTCGCTAAAGAATTTTATGGTTTTCCCTGTCCTTTGGTCCATCTTGAATAGTCACTTTGAAGGTCTTTGAATTCTGATTAAAGAACTTAGGACTTCCCTGCTCTTTAATCATTACTGAACTATTATCTTAAATGTTTTCTTTCTCTGAAAGTGAATAACTAGAGAATTTAGGAGTTCCCTACTCTCTAAGGTTTGATGGATTGTTTTCTTGAAGTTTACTTTGTGAATTCTGACCAAAGAAGTTTATGGTATGCCGTGTCCTTTGGTTCTTTCTTAAGCATAGTAATTTTAAAGACTCTTCTTGTTCAAGTACGTGTTAAAGGATTCTTAATTTCGATTTAAACCTACTAAACTCATAACTTAATGTTCATTTCACACCCACATAAGCTATTAAGATCCATTTGGCTTTGTTAAATTTCCCTATCAAACACCCTTGATTTGTTGTTGTACTCTTCAAACCTTTCATAGACCCCATAGCCCAATGGTTTGAATTCCTCGTACCTTATCTGTTCTTCTTAACAAGCAACCCAACCAAACAAAATAAAAGAAACAACCCTATCCTTTTAACTAGCCTAAAATCAACATCCTAAATCAATCAAGTTATATCTTTTATACAAAAATAGAGAGAGCCCTCTCCAAGTCCAAGAAGTCTAGGTCCTAGGACTCAAAATTTGGTTTGATGTTACCCTTGTTTGTTTGGTCTCACCAATCTGACAAATTACAGGGACCGAAAGCAAACCCAGCGATGGACGATGTGAAGAAAGAATTTGTCAAAGAATTTAAATTACCTCAGAAAGATCAGCAAGGGTTGTCTGAGTTATGGGTAATCAAACAGCGGGAAGGAGAAACGGTTTGGGACCTTATGAGAAGGTTCAAGAATGCGATTGGGAAGTTGGGTTAACCAATTGATCCAAACCACCAATGATATTGGTTTATTAAATCACTCCACCCATTGACAAGAACTCCACTAACGCAAAAGAATATTGATACCCTACAAGATGCCCTGGAGCAAGCCATGAAGATAGAAGCTATGGCGGGGTATCCGCAAGAATTCAGAGGAGGATCAACGATACAAGACCTGTCCATATTAGGGCTACAACATCAAATAGCCAGTCTAATGGAGAATTTGAAAGACATTCAGCCGATATGACCTGCAAGGCCCAATGTGTGGTGTACCCATTGCCTGATGGAGGGACATGTGGCCACAGAATGCCCAAGGTTGCAGGGGAAAAATGCAAGAGCTTCAGCAGCAAGGACACAAGGGGCTCCACCATTTGGGGGAGTTGCGCAAATAAATACTCAGGGATTATACCAACTGCAACCCCACTTCCCAGGGTTCCCCACTCAAAAAAATCAGACCGCAACTAACTACTGTGAAATATGAAAAGGCATTGGTCATCCTGTACGAATATGTCCAATTTTTCAGAGATATTCCAATGTTCCAAACAATACATATTGTGAATTTTGCGCTTCTACAATGCATAATACAAAGTAGTGTAGATCTATCGATGCACTGGCGGAATGACTGGACAAACCATCTTATAGAGTGAATGAAACTCCAAGGGGTTGAGGAGGAGGAATGAGAGGTGGAAATACTGGAGGAAGAGGACCAGTAAGGTGCTATAACTGTGACCAAGAAGGGCATGTGGCAAGAGAATGTCTGCTACCCAGAAGATCATGGTGCTCCCAGTGTAGAGTCGATACACACACAACTGAAGATTGTCCTGAATTAATTAAGAGATGGGAGGAAAGAGCCAGACAAAGAGGAGTGAATCTAGTGAATGCAGAACCAAGAATACTAGAAGCTCATCCCATGCAAAGCATAGCCATAATAACCCGGGGAGAAAAGAGAACAAGGGAGGATGCACAGAATATGGACTCAGTAAAGCTGATCAAGCCCGAATCTCCAAAGAACGCTTTTAGACCGGATAGGCAGAAGAAGTATTTTAAGGAGGCAGTGGAAACGTTTTCCCAGATAGGGGGGAGTAGAGGCATTGATCTTTCAATTCCGACCTTCGAAAAAGAGAAGGAGACTCATACAAGTACCTCAAAATTGTAACCAATGCACCAATGCTGGAACAACTGAAGAAAAATATAGATTTGGTGGTGCAAGAAAATGCAGAACTGGGAGAGTCAAGAAATTCAACAGAAAAATACATAAGAAGGATAAAAAGAAACAAGAGAAGAACTGGAAAGGAATTTCTTATGAATACTAAAGTCGCGGGATTTCAAATCAAAGACACAATTCTCGACCTAGGATCAGATGTCAACATTCTACCTAGAAAGGCGTGGGAAGCACTGGGGAGGCCATAGTTGACATACTCGCCAATACAACTCCACATGGAAAATCAGTGTTGTATTATACCCATGGGGAGTCTAGAAGAGTTCGAGGTTGATGTCGTGGGAGTGAAAACATATACAGATTTTGAGGTGATAGACAACATGGGGGATAATGATCCATATCCTGCTTTATTGGGGATAGATTGGGCCTTCGAGAATTATGCAGTGATTTATTTGAAAAAATAATTAATGATTTTTGAAGACGAGGAAGTCAGGGTAATTCATCCACTTGACCCATATCAAGGACCCCGATATACAGATACTATTGACAATAGAGAGAATGCTCAACTTCTTAATCACCTTTACCAGATGATGGCAGAGAAGAGAGAAGACTATATCAATCCAACAACAAGAAGGGTCGTAAGCTGGAGAAGTGTTCAAAGTTCAGATTTGGGCTCAGAAATATCTTGGCATGATTGGGAAGAGGGAGGATACGAGACCAACACTAGAAGATGTGCTAATATTCGGGGATTCAACTAGATTGTAACCGAGGTAAGAGGATATCCGACTCTATCAAATATGCATGTTGTAAATACATTTATGCAAAAGTAGAAGAAAAGGTACCAATAGAACATAGAGTCCCTCTTATGGATATAGCACTGCAATCCACGTCGGCAAGATGGTGCATCAACCATCGCAACTCACTTCAGCAATGGGAAGATATCGCAATAGCATTAAGAGCTAGATTCCAAGAAGTTCCAGGACCACAATTCATTTAAAAGTACCGAGGGGATTTCGACCCCATAGAACATCTAAAGAATTTTGAGTATAGCAGGAAGAAAGAAGAGTATCCAAAATCTTTGTGGATGCACAATTTTATACATTCACTGGACCTAATTCCACAGGCCTGGTACTTGACAGAAGAAAATAAGAGAGGAACTAGCACCTAGCGAGTAGTTGTGAAAAAGTTTACGCAATTTTTTTCTTTTAAGGGAGAAACAGAATTAGTTGCAGATGCACTACAAGCCATCATAAGAGTACTATTTTTTGTAGAGATTCGGGAAGATGAAGATCTAACTCTCTCAGAATGCAAACGGATAGGTCGAGAGATGGATGATGACGATTTAGAGAATCTACGACCCTTATACTTTGAAGAGAAAGAGGGGGAATGAGATATACAGGAGGAACCAACCACAGAAGGACTGCACCTGTTACCCTTGAGGACTAAGAAGATGAACATTGGAAGCATGGAGAAACCCAAAAATGCGTCTATCGGAGATTACTGGGATACAAAGACAACCAAGGAAATCTTTGACCTGCTACAATAATATGAAGATTTATTCGCATCTTCAGTAGCAGAGCTAAAGGGAATAAAAGGGGACATGAGGTAAATGCATATAGTCTTAAAGCCAGATGCAAGACTAGTAAAATATAGGCCTTACCGCCTAAATCCAAGTGTAAAGGAAAAAGTCAAAGTAGAAATATATAAAATACTACAAGCAGGGTTATGGTGGCCCATAGTTCACAAAGATAGTAAAGCATATGTAAAGAAATGTGATGTCTACCAAAGAACAGGACGTCTGTCACACTGGGATGAGTTACCACTACAACCGATGAGAACACTGTAGGCATTTGAAAAATGGGCCATTGACTTTGTAGGGCCAGTTGCACCAATCGCAAGACATTCACATGCAAGGTATATAATAACCACAACAGATTATCTCACAAGATGGGCGGAGGCACCACCAGTAAAATATTGCACAGTAGACACAACAACCAGGTTAATTTCTTAGAATATCATTAGCATATTTGGCTACCCCAGAAGCCTAACCAGTGATCAAGGTACACACTTCATTAATACAACAATCAATTCTTTGTTAGATAATTTTATGGTGAAACATCACAAAAGTAGCCCGTACCACCCTCAAGCGAATGGAATAGTTGAAGCATTCAACAAGATCTTACAAAAAATACTAACCAAGATATGTAATGCCAACCAGGATGATTGGGATGAAAGGAGACTAGCAACATTATGGGCATACAGGACAACTGTAAAAATTTTGCACAATCAAACTCCATTCCAGCTGGTGTACGGGAGAGAGGCGGTAGTACCTTCCGAAGTTATCATACCGAGTCTATTAATTGCTTCAAAAATACATATGATAGATGAAGACTGAATCACTGAACGCCTCCATGAGCTACAAGAGATTGAAGAAGAGAGATTCTTGGCGGAATTCCATCAAACAGTGCAAAAGGAAAGATAGAAGGCTTGGCATGACCGTCACATCAGGCATAAGATGTTCGCTATCGGAGGGAAAGTTCTATTGTACGACAAAAAAATTCAAAAGTTCTCGGGCAAACTCAGAATGCACTAGATGGGACCATACCATGTCATAGAAATTAAATATTGAGGCACGACTCGATTGGCGCAACTAGATGGCCAAATATTGCAAGGATGGGTGAATGGTGCATGCTTGAAGCCCTATCATGAGTAAGTTACACTATTTATTTTTTCAAATAACTCTCGCAACCGAGAGTAGTCAGTAGGGTAAAATAGAAATAGATAGAGTCAATAACTCTCTCGCACCTGAGATGAGACATAGAATAGGAATCCTAATAAAAATACATCACAATAATGCAGAGAGTAATTCCACCTATTGCGATGCGGATACCACATCGCAACCAATTGTGGTCAGGGGGGCTAGAATCTAATGTGTCATATGTGTTAGAAAGGCAAGCGTGTCAAGTATCATTCCATCATAATAACCCATCATACTGTTGTCAGTCTGTAGGATCACCCGAATTTGAAAATTAACTGCCATAATTAGTAACCCACCATACTGTAATAAAGTTGCCATATTAGACCATAATGATTACCCATCACGTCTACCCAAATCCCGAAGCCACAGTTAGCAATGTTAGAATACACCTCACCATGGTAACTAATCGCATGATTATAGCCACAGGAGAGACAATAAAAATTAATTAGTTATTGGGTCATATTGACCTCATTCGTGCCAGTTACATTACTTAACCCGCATGAAAGAAGAAAAGCACCAGAATGACGAAAAATTCCGAGTTAGAACAAATAGAAACAGCTATAGCAACAAGTGAAATTTCATCAGAGGAAGTTCAAAGAGATAGTCTAGCAGCAGGAATTCACAACAAGAGATTAGAAACAACACTCCAGGTATACAAAAGAAGAACGAAGATGACGAAGGTAGCAACAACATTCGTCAAGCCCGAGTTTGATGAGAGAATTCAGAGGATCGAATTACTGACCGGAAAGTATGATAATGCTTCATTAATTGATACAGATTTCACGGACTCCTATCAATTCCCAGCTATGAAGCGACAAGTATACATAGAAAACTATGCCACAGAGGGAGGAGGGGAAGCAGCAAGGATGAATTTTGAGTTCAAAGGTATCCAAAGATTGAAAATACTGAACCTCAAGAGCCTCCTAGTGTTTGGAAGAACAGAACCGACAATGTAGTGTACAGAATTCCTGCTGAGCAGAGTCCAGAATGGATCATAGTGGTTGGGGAGAGAAATACCTATACATGCAAAGGACATCAGTAGACTTATCGGATTATTAGCAGAGGGGAAGGATGTCTCAACAGAATTCCAGAATGTGTCCAAGAGAGCCAAGAAGTCAATGGACTGTGGATATTATAAGAAATATGAGACCAGAAGAGGAGGGAAGGGGGCGAAGATAGACCTCATCAACAATCCAACAGTGAAATTTTCTTGCTATCTAATAGCGGGAAAGACAATGAGGCATTACACCAAAGGCGAATGCACCCTCGACACCATTTCAGTCATGGAACACTGCATCCAGGGAGCCCAGCTAAACTAGTGTACCTTCCTAATGAACGAACTATTAGAGGCTTGTGAGGATAATTATAGGTGAGCCACAGGATTCATTTATGGCTATCTTGTTATGGCATTTGCGATGTGGAATTGGACTCATCCGGGGATAAGGTAGCTCGCAGAAATAACAAACGACCAGCCAATGGCGTTAAGATTTACGCCCTAGAGAATATCGGGAGATCCCAGCACCAAGGAGGTCAATGAGGAGGCTTTATTATTCCAGTGCAGGCAGATGGTAGATGTGGTAGAAAGCCAAAAACAGTGAAAATTTTAGGGACGGAAAATTATCTTGAAGTTTGAAAATTTGGCGAATCTCACTAATCCCTAATATGCAAACTATAAAATGTTTATTGATGTATTTGTAAAATTATTCAAATTTATAATGATATATATATACTATCTATATAATGTTGGCGATTTTTAACTTAAAATAATTTTATATTGTAAAATTTGGGCGAATCAATTTTATAAAAAAATGGAAATTGTCGAATATTTTTTTTGGAAAAACCATGGAAAATTAGCCCACCTGTGAATATTAGCCCCTAAAATTTTCCATGGCCAAAAAATGGTTCCAAGGGACCTGTTGGACAGATATTCTTCGCAGATATGGTTTGGGGTAACCCACAAGTAGACATATATCAGACCTAGTTATGTGGATGAAACCACTTTCTAAATGCGACCGTTAAAGTTTCAAGTAGAAGAAAAATCCTTCCACATCGAAGTCTGTTCATGGCTAAGAGCTGCGATGGAGGTTAGAAGTAGAATACCCCACTATTCATTCGAGGCGATTCTACCAAAAGCTCTCCTAGAGGAGACACTAGAGGAAACAACGAGGAGGATTTCCCAACTGCAGCTACGACCTTTAGTGGACCTGCTGGACACGAGGGTCAAGGACTTCAATCTGGTAATACAAACTCTCACAAGTGCCTCTACTGTGTTTCCTTCTTTTTATGATTTCCAGTCTTTTAATTCTGCATCACCATCCACAACAACCCCTATCATCACCTCCCTACCTTCCTCCATGTTCAACTCACCCCCAGCAACCACAGTCACCCCAATCCGCAAGAGCAAGGCACCTAAACCCCTGGTAGCTTCACCCAGGCCCAAGAAAGCAAGAATTATGTTGCCTAAGAAAATATTTTATCTCACTGAGGACGATCAGACCCAACCTATGGATACAGGAGTACTAGTTCGAGAAGAGCCAAAGGTTAGTGCCCAATTAACCTCCGTGCTACCTGTGTTTGATCCATCCTCGGTTCTAAACATTCAGAAATCTTCCCCACCTCATACTCACAACTCACAACCACATACTTCATTTACTTCCAAAGACCAATCCATCTGCACTCTGTCCACCTCAGCGACTATCTTAGACCTAGTAAAGCTAAGAAACAAGATGAATGGGGACACCAAGGCAGAATTTAACATGGGTATGGTTGGATTACCCGAGGTTAACCAACCTTTGGTGGGGCAGGGCACTTTCCTAGAATTATTAGTTCAAGGAGGGTCTTTCACTGTAGATACAACGCCCTCGCTAACAGAGCTGAACCCATTTCAGCAAGCCAACCTAATACTGCAGCAGATTCTACCAACCACTAGTATGAATAGCCCAGAACCTCAGCTGCCGCAGCAGAACCAACCAACATCACCGCACGAGCACTCAAAGAGATCAATCACCAGTGGGCAACCCCTCAGAGAAATACAGCCAATCCAGGACATGTCAGGCGCTGAGAGTGTGTAGAGCTGGGGGGCTGGCCAATTATACAAGTTCATTTAGCAAGCAACACATCAAGAAGAAGGGTTGCACAATGACCTCCAACAGAAGTTTGAGTAGCAACAACAACAGGTCATCGCGCTTACCGAAGAGCGCAATCAAATTAAAGGGGAAAAGAACAATCTATAGGAGTAGTTGGAAAAGGTAATAGAAATCTTCAAAGACCTCTGGGTGACAGTAATTTCCCAGGATAACAAAGCACCAAAGGACATATCGGCCTGGTCCATTGTAGAAAGGTCTATCCGAGTGAATTTTACATGTGAAAATCTTAGTAGAGAGAACCAAGAGCTCAAAGAAACACTAGCTGCCATACCAGCATTACCAGACCCTGTCATGGTATATGCTGAGAAGGTTACCGAGAAACAGAAGCAGGTAACCGGAATGAAGGAAACCCTGGGGACAACAGTCAAAGAGGTCTACAACCTACTGAAGCATTTACATTAATGCTCTAACTCATTAACAATGAAATCCCACCCAATCTC
This sequence comes from Pinus albicaulis, assembly GCA_034641835.2. Taxonomy (NCBI): domain Eukaryota; kingdom Viridiplantae; phylum Streptophyta; class Pinopsida; order Pinales; family Pinaceae; genus Pinus; species Pinus albicaulis. The sequence continues at coordinate 152,561,286 of CM076583.1, read as the reverse complement.
AGTACAACTTTAGAAAATTTCCCAAGAGATCAAAGAGGCCACTGATCCAGCTGGCATAACCCAACTATACAACCAAGCAGAGGTGTTGGAAACCAAAATCCAAAAGATAGAAGAACACTATGCTACCGCAAAGCAAGTCCTCAGAGAGCTAAGGCAACTGGTCAAGAAGAAACCAGAGGCGATACAGCAGATGGTAGCCGAAGTTGAGCCGAAGATACAGGAAGTATTCAGCAAGCTGCCACTAGTAGCAAGTGAAACCGAGGCTAAAAGAGTCGCCACCCAGATCGAACAGTTAATTAAAGAGTGGAAACATGCAATCACTGAGTTCGCAGAACTCAAGTCTTCAACATTGAGAAAGGTTCCTAAGTTGGGGCCTTTGTTTGGACAGAGTGAAGAAGCAGAAAAGACAAAGTCATCCTTTGAAGTCTACAGACCAACGGAAGCTGCAACAGTAGGAAAATATTGACTCAGCACGAGTCAATAACGTGTGGTCGGGACTTGTTGGGACCTTTGTTTTGAAAAACAAATAGTTTTGAGTTGTGGATAATAGGTGGCAGAGCACAATCAAGGTAAACAGGGAGCTGTCACGGTTGGGGAAAGTCGGAAGATAGGTGGCACAGAAGTTGAGGAGAACAGTGAAAATGGTAGATATGGGAGACAGGGACAATCAACAGAACTCCCAGTAATCAAGAAGAAGTGGCAAGCAGTGGGGCAGGAAAAGAGGAAAGATAACAATCAAGATGGCAGAAGAACAAATAGGCAGTGAGCCAGCATAGAAGAGTTAGTTAGTTAGTGCGGCAGAAGGCCGATAGAGAGAGCAGAGCCGTAGGAGAGCTCTGTGAGAACTCTGTTGTACTGAATCACACTATAATAGACTCCGTGGAGTGATATATGTTGTTTTGATATTGATAATGAAATATGGTTATTGTTGTGTGTAATGTTATGAGTTGATTGTTAATCATTTTCTTACTATGAATGTATGCCCAGTTTTAAATTTTAATTCAGCATTCTGAACATGCTTGATGAGTAATAGCGTATACAGAGAGGTGAGATCTGTTTGTTGCTCCAAGTTTCCTTAGTTTTTATTCATAGTTTTAATCGTTTAGTACATGATTTTTCTCCTAATATTACTAAGGTCACGACACACCTCAGGTGAGATGCTCTGCTCTCTGGAGTAGGGTGAAAATGTCGGTGTTGTGCTAGAGTACTGTGGAAATCTTGTTGGCCTCTATTCTGAACCTAGGCCTTGCCCAGAGACCTCCTCTTTCACCAATAGTAACATTCAATTTAAATGGACTGTCATAATCCCATACTTAAAACCGTTCTATACTTAAAATTGTTTTGTACTTAAATCTGAATTGCAAGGTTCTATACTGAAATTTGAATTGCAATATCTCATAGAATTTTTGTTACAATTTAGATCTTTGATTTTAGAGTGTATGCAATCATTTTAATTGTGTTTCATTTGCATATAGTAGTTAGGATTTCTTAAATTTTTTATTATAGATAATAATTAGGATTCCTTTTCGAATAATAGTTAAAATTCCTTTCAAAATCGGTTGCAAATAAGTAGTGTAATTATAATTAGAAACAAAGGATGAATTATCATTTAGGATTCTTTCCAACATTAAATGAGGTCAATTTGATAGGTTTATTAACACAATATTTTATTTTCTTTGGGCATCATTAATATAGATTTCTTAAGAATTATTTTTAGAAGTTTATATGTTTAAGCAATTTGACTGAATGTATTTCTTTGATTGAATTAAATTAGAAAGATCTGGATTTTAATTTCATTTTCACGTTCACTAGCTTAATTCAAATTTTGCATTCACTAGCTTAATTTAGATTTCAAGTTCATTAGCTTAGTTTAGATTTAATCTTTATGCCTTTTGATTTAGTGATTTATGTTTTGTCTTGATCAGCATTAGAATAGATAAATGAGTGTTTTCCATTAAACATAATTTGAATCCTATAAGTAGCATTTTATTGTTAAGAGAAATAGTGTACAAGTTTATCTCTCACTCTAGTTTAGGATAAATGCTCTGATCCTGTGTTACCTGCACTTGCACCTAAAAGCTTACGAGCCCCGGATTGATAATTTAAAGTTGGAAATTATAGCAATATATTTCCCCAACATTTTTGGCATCATTGCCAGGGAGGTGCTAAAGGGATTAGAGCCTAGTTTCTTTCACATGTTTTTTTGTGTGTGATCTTTGATGCGGTAAAATCAAAGGGCAGAGAGTGTATGGTAAGACGTGAGTGAAGAGTCACACATCCACTATGTTGGGGTTTCTCCAAAGTTTGGTTGTCCAAGTAAGCAAGTTTGGTGAGTTTTACTGCAATTAGTTTTCATTCATTTAAATTAAAATTGCAAGCCCTTTAAAGGCAAAACATTTTTGGGGTGTTGTAAGAGCCCCCAGGTACTAATCCATGTTGTGAGACAAGGATCATCAACCAGCAGAAGAAATTTAAGAATGATTGAGCATTTGAAAAACGCCCCTCGAAGCACTTTCTCAAATCTTAGCAGTAGCTGGGGTATCAACCTCTTAGGAAGATTTCATCCTGGACGCATTTAGGAAGTTATATATCTCTCCACATCCAGAAAAGCATTTGGAAGTCTCCCTTGATTCCTCTTACCTATCTACAAAGGAGATCGAGAAATCATGTACCAAATTTGATGGGGATCATCCAGTTGAACCTGAGATCAAATAACTTTCACCATGCCCAGCAGCAAACCTTGTATGCCTTCCAGAAACCAATTATCCAAGTTTTCCTAGCACAACTGAGGAGGAATTTCAAACCAGTCCAAAAGAAGAAATGAGCCACTACCACAAGGATTACATCGAGCATTGGTTCCATATCACAATCCATTCAAAGTACCACTCTCATCTTCAAATACTCTTTGTATCACATCTTTCAAAGCTATTGATTTTTCATGCTCATGTACCTTCTAAAGTTTATATGTTAAATTTGGGCATGAATATATCTTTGTACCTGATCCACACATGGATTCATTGGAAGTTCTCTTTCACTTGAAGGCGGGGATATTTTCTCCATTATAGTAGGAAAGTTAGTATTGTAAATAAATAAATGAAATAGTAATGAGAAAAATAAGTCCTTTTGTGAAAAGTGGCTTGTCTGGTGTAACTGGACAAGGAATTTGCTTGAAAACCAAGTAACTGGCGAGCAAGGTTCCCCATAAAGTTTGTAAATTTGTATGAGTTCTTCAAATCATGTATCTTTAAAGTCATTATTTTTGTACTCGAGTTGGTTGATGTGGGATTCCTTAAGTCCCACCTGCCAACAAGCCTTGTCCCATCGACATTAGCACATTATGTGGGACCAAGATTAGGGTTAGATAAGGTACCTAAGAGCCCGCATGCCTTAATGGCAGGTATCCTTGTCATATACTAAGGAAATGCATTAATTTTTCTTGGTGGATGAATTCTGCAGTCCATTCGACTCTGAGAAATACATTCATGGCTAGTAGAATGTACCTGATGCCTTTATTCCCATTGACATAAAAGGTGGGGGATATCTCGCATTGGTTAAAGACATCCTCAATGGTCGGTAATCTAATGATTCTTGCTTATGTTTGACATTAATACCATTTATTCACATATGCAAGATTGCACATGGGTGTGTAGCAGTTGAAGACTCTATGGTTTTGAGATCTCAACACAGATTTGCAGTAGTTTGGATTTTTGTATCATCATTTCCATTATCATTTGTAGTAGCAGTCACTTTTCCTTAGTTATTTGGGGACATACAACTCCTCAGGCATGGGGGAGAAGGGGATCTTCAACCCTTCATTTCATCTCTTCATCTCATCCTTCAATCATCCTTAGAAAATCGGATTAGCAGTCACATCAGCTCTGGCCATTCCATCCTCCACTTCATCTTGGAGCATCGGGCACATCGACGACAAAAGTAAAACTTGAGGTAAATTTAGCTTATGATTCTATAATTCATTAGAAGGTTAAATAAGCTTAATTATTCACCACTTCTCATTCCAAGCATTTCATATTTCATAGAACATTATCCTTCTATTTCCTTCCATTCACTATGAATAAACTCTGATAACAAGACCATGTAAAAGAAAAAAACCTTATGGTGCATTAATAAAGGCAGTCTATATAGTGTCTTCTCTTCTATTCACAGGATGAAGTCATTACTGCCATGAAATGATAAAGGAAACCACCTGTTGACATTGGCCTTACGATGACAGAGTATGAAACCACCCATTCACCATCTCCATCACCACCTTATTTCATCCGTCATCTCTCCCTCGTCCATTCATTTATTGTCCTCAATTTTTATTTCTCAGTAAATTAGTGTGGCATACTAAGTGTGAAGACTACTACTCCACAAGAACCAGCGCCTCCAAATTTTAAAGCAATGTTGTCCACAAGAAAAAACATATAAAAAACAATGTTAAGAATATGTCAATGAGAAAGAGATTTGTTGGCATGAGGACATGCAAATCCTCATGCATGGGGGGATGTTGGGCCTCAAATATGCCCAATTTTCCACTACATATTACCGTAATTCATAACCTAAATACTGACACCTTTACACTCATTTCACATCATAATTCCATCACTTATCGCCAAATCACATCCTACGCCTCGTGGTTGATTATCATTAGTTTTCTTAAAATTTTCTATGATTAGAGATGATTTAATTGTTATGTTCTAATGACGGTTTCACTAAGTTCATTTTTTGCAGGGTTCTTTTGCCTAAATTGTCCACAAATAAGTTACTACAGGTTGAGTACGGAACAAAACTTGTTGTAGATGAAAATATGATTTTTTTTAATCAAATGGTAAATAATATTGAATTTATGACACGTGGGTTTTGTTAAGAGCACCTTCATTCAGGTAACCCATAAACGGTTTGGAAAAATTCGACATTATGAGTAAGTTACGGTCAGGGGAATATTCGAGTACTTCTTAAGTACGTCACTGTTTGAACGTGTTAGGTCAATTCGGGTTCGACCTGAACAGGTCAATTCAGGTTCGATTGTGCACGCTTTTGATGAAAAGCCTTGTGATAAATATAGCAATTAGTTCCTCCATTCATGCATGGATCAGAACAAGCCCAACCATAGCTCTCTAGAAGGATTGATTTAGGCATGTTTTAGTTTTGTTGTTATGATAAAATAACAATAATTTGTATTTATAAAAGGAGATGTAAAGAGTTGAAAGAAAGTAGTATGTGGGTAGTAAGAGAAATATGTAGAGAAGGAAGGGAGCAGTACGTAGAGGAGAGGAGCACAATGCGCACCAACATAGCAGGGATTGATGTAATATTTCATATTATATATTCCATCGCGTTGATTTAATACAAGTTCCGAATTTTTTTCTGTTGTGAGATTTTATTGATTGTATTTTAGATTTCATTTTTCTCGAGCTAATTCATCTTGCTCCAGGTGTGGCAAGGGCCCACCACCCCCGGAACCAAGGTCATCATTAGTTTAGATTTAGAAACAATTTTTTGTGTTAATTCCTTGTAGTGTAGCATTCGATTTAAATGGGTTGTCATAATCCCGTACTTAAAAATGTTATGTACTCAAAACTGTTTTGTACACAAATCTGAATTGCAAAGTTCTGTACTTAAATCCGAATTGCAATATCTCATAGAAGTTTTGTTACAATTTAGACATTTGATTTGCATATAGTAGTTAGGATTTCTTAAACTTTTTATTATAGATAATAATTAGAATTCCTTTTCGAATACTAGTTAAATTCCTTTCAAAATCGATTGCAAATAAGTAGTGTAATTATAATTAGAAACAGAGGATGAATTATCATTTATGATTCTTTCCATCATTAAATGAGGTCAGTTTGATAGGTTTATTAACATAAGATTTCAATTTATTTGGGCATCATTAATTTAAATTACTTAAGAATTACTTTTATAAGTTTATATGTTTAAGAAATTTGACTGAATGTCTTTCTTTGATTGAACTAAATTAGAAAGATCTGGAACTTAATTTCAATTTCACTTTCACTAGCTTAATTTCAATTCTGCATTCACTACCTTAATTCATATTTCAAGTTCATTATCTTAGTTTATATTTAGTCTTTATGCCTATTAATTTAGTGATTTATGTTTTGCATTTATCAACATTAGAATAGATAAATTATTTTTTCAGTTAAACATCATTTTAATTCTATAAGTAGCATTTTACTATTAAGAGAAATAGTGTACAATTTTATCTCTTACCCTAGTTTAGGATAGAAGCTCTGATCCCGCGTTAGTTGCGCTTGCACCTCAAAGCTTACGAGCCCATGATTGATAATTTAATGTTGGAAATTATAGCAATATATTTCCCCAACACCCACAAAGTTCATTTCTGATAGGGAATCTCAATTTACATCTAGATTTTGGACAAGTCCGCAGTAAGTGTGGACTCAGTTGAACCTGAGCACTATATATCATATAGAAACATATGTGTAGAAAAAAAGAGTAAACTGGGTTATGGAAGATATGCTTAATGATATAAGTCATGGATACTCAGACTCCGTGGGAAAGGTACTTATCATTGGTAGATTTTTCCTATAATAACAGTTACCACAGTTCAATTGGGATGCCTCCTTTTCAAACTCTATATGGGAGCCAATGCAGGACACCATTGAGTTGGGAAAGGTTGGAGGGCAGAGTAATATTTGGACCATGGCCCATAATTGGTTTTAAGAAATGGAGGAATAGGTAATAAAAATTAGACAAAGGTTAAAGGAATCACAATATAGGAAAATATCTATGCTAATGCACATAATACTGATCAAAGTTATGAAGTGGGAGACCAAGTTTTTATTCATATTCGGCCCAACAAAAACAATATTAGGTTTGGGATAGGGGCAAAGTTATCACCTCATTTATAGGAACTTTTAGAATCAAAGATAAATTGGAAAAATTGCCTATCGTCTTGTATTGCCACCCCATTTGCATAAAACTCACGATTTTTTTCATGTATCTATTCTACAACATTATTTTTCTAATGAATTCACAATCTCGATTTGAGGGAATTCTAGGTCTCAAACATGGGAACAATAATGGATGAACTATTACGCATATTGGACTATAGGTTTTGATAGCTTATACGTCACATCGTGGACTAGGGTAAGGTCCAACAAGACAAGTATATCCCAGGATCTGCTACCTAGGAGGATGCAAAGGCTATATGTCATGACTACCCCTCATATTTTAACCATTTGTGATTCCCATTTTGACCGAGATAAATACCTATGTTGAGGCTCTATTTGTATTTTCATGTTGTTTTATTTATGAACGCTATGTAATATTGATGGATTTCAGTTGGACAAATGAACTTACTTATACAAAAAAAATTGATAGATTACGTTTTGTTGATTAAAGTATTTGACATATGACTTATTTGATGTATGATTTATTTGATGTATGGCTTATTTGATTGCGATCTATCTAGTGTATGACTAATAAGAATTATGATTTATCATATGTATGTCTTCTTTGATTTTGATTTATCTAGTGTATGACTTATCATGCTTGTGATTTATCTCGTGTATGACTTATCGGAGTTATGATTAATTTGATATAAGATTTACTTCCTGCATACTGATAAAAAAATTGTGGGTACATGTATACCAAATCTAATAACATAATAATTATGGTCACATGTATATACATAATTTGGGGATACCAATATATCCAACAAGGAATGACATGGTGTACATTGTTCTATTATCTTTTGTATCTAATTGATATGCGCTATTATGAAATAGGCTAAGGTGTAGATTGTAGGTGAAATGACTACCCGATTGGATTATTCGATGAAAATTATCCAACCAATGTCGTAGTGTGATTGGCATATCATGGTGTTGACCCTGGTTCTTTGAGGAGGGGTGGAGGCTTTTCCCACTATGTAACCTCCAAGTCTAGAATTGTGGGAGACCAATGATGGACACACTCCCATAGACTTGTGATGATGACCAATTTCCCGCTAGGGAAGGTAGGTCAATATAGTTGACACTTTCGCCGTCTTGGTTCTATCAATGATTAGATCGGTATAGTTGATGCCATAGTATATTGTAGCAGAGGATGGATAGGACGGGAGCATAAGAAGGCTAGGGAGGATAGGAGACTATAGGTTAGTTGGAGACTCTGGATGGGAAATGGCATCCTTACTTGACTTACATAATTTAAATAATATATCTCTCTCCCTACTTTGTTATTCCTTATTTTCATATTATTTTCTGACTGCTTATATCTTTCTGACTCTAACTTCGAGAAAACGTTTTCTGAAGGATGGTTGTATGTAATGCCCTACCTGATCCTATTATCTTACATGATCTTATTAGACTATCTATTGAGTAATTAAATATTTGTTCTTGATTCCAATAAGTATTATTAGTATATGTACGGGGTCATTAGGGGAGTTTTGAGGTCTAAAATGGGCCTCCTAAGGAAATTATAAAAAATAGTGGAAATAATAAAATAATATTAGATTACATCATCAAATTTTAGAGGTAAAAAAAGAAAAAAATATTTTTCAACTCATATTTTCAACTTATCTCTCTATGGGTTTACTCAAATTTTGAGCAGAAACACTCATTAGATGCATAATTTGATTCTCTATCCACGGAGTGTCCATGTTGCATACTTTCGATTGAGCATTTTACAACAAAAATAAGAAATACATGAAAACATGATTGCAATCAATTTTTTTCATGCATTTTTCATTTTTCATGTTGCATGGTCCATCGAAAGTATGCAACACAGGCACTCATTGGATGAGGAACTAAATTTTGCATCCAGCGAGTACCCTCACTCAAAATTTGAGTAAAACGTTAGGGAGATAAGTTGAAAAAATTGTTTTATTATTTTATAATCTTTTAATCTTTTTACCTTTTTACTCCAAAAATAGTTAATCATCCCCCATGCTTGACATCATCATATTCAATCCTATTGCTTCTTATAAAGTTTATTTTGGTTGTACATTTTTCTTTGGAGGCCCATTTTAGACCTCAAAATTACCCAAATGATGTGTATGCTAGCTACATACTCACACCTCACACAAATATGATAGTATTCTAAAGCTTTAAAAGTTAGATTATTAGATAAATGGTTAATCTTTATTAACGATCAAGCTTATGGTTAGTCTTAAGCTTGATTAATGGCTAATATTTATTAGTGTTTAATTAACCTTAAAATCTTGGATTATAATTATTAAGTTATATTTGAATATGCTTATTAATACTAAATTTATTATATTCTTGTGAATCTATATGATTCACTAATATGTCTCAATATTATTATTTTATTATTTCATTTATTATTTCATTGTTTATTACCCTTAATCTGACAAGTTATCTCCTCAAATTTATTTTAGGATTTAATATTTAATATTTTATTATTATTTCATTTCCATAAATCTGACAATATGTCTCCTCAAAATTATTTTAGGATAAGGCGTTCTGGGGGGAATGTCAAAGTCATTAAATTGAAAGGGATGTGGGGGGAATTCATGACCTTAATGGTGGGTGGTTGAGGTGTGTGAGTGGGGGAGGCATAAGAGGAAGGAGGACAAGAGGAGAAGGGGTGCAGGTATTTTGATTTTTTTTTGGGCTTTGGAGTTTGAAGGGAGAGGGTGGAGGAGAAAATGAAAGGAAGGAAGGAGAACTCAAGAGATTGGTCTTGGTTGTGGATGGAAAGTGTTGGACCTATTTTTTTGGACACACTATGACTACTATTGGACTTGGGCTTGGAGTGTTAGGGAACTTGTGGAGGTTCCCTGGGCTAGAAAGTCAGATACACATTCCTTGTTGGTAGGTTGGAAAATTTAGTCAAGTAGCCCCAACAAGAGCATTGTATATAATCAGGTATGTATTTTGTTGTGATTTAGTTCATGTGAATGGTTGTAAATAAAATTTGTTATTCAAAAAATCATGTATTATATATATGCTATTGGAAAATAATTTGAATTGAATTTTTGGGTTAAAAATAAATCATTCTATGAAATTTTAGTTAAATTGTGGTTAAATCAAGTTTGGTTAGAGTATTGTGAGCTGAGTCCTCACAACCCACACCAAATTTATCCAACCAAAAAACCAGAGAGACCCCATTCTCTTCATATGTTTTCTTCCTAGTTTCTTACTATGTCTGAGAGGTTGCAGAAATGCCTCCTCGATATGCGAGGGGGATGAGCACCATTTTTAGGTCCCTATATTACTAGTGTAGTCCCTTATTTTTGTTAGTGTAGCCCCATTATTGTTATTGTTGTACCCTTATAACCCCCATATTGTTTTTTTTCTAAATTAGGCTACTTCTATTATATCATACATATCTAAAAGTTACATTTCTCATCCCTCGGAGTTGACAGGCCATCTCCAGAGGGAAGTTTCAAAACCAAAAACTCAAAAAAGGGGTTTCCCCAGATCGAGAAACCAGCCCAAGAGTAGAGAAAAGAGAGTTGATAATGAGCTTCCCGTGACGGGAAACCAACTTGACAAGTTATAAGTTTAGGATAGAACCATAATACTTGATAGAACCAGAACACTAAAAACCTTGAAATAACAAAAAGATGACTGAAAAAAGAGATGAGCACCCAACAATTAAGCTGATGGAGAGCTATCATTTTTTTCTAGAGGGAGGGGTGGCTCTTCCACAATCCTACATGCATAGTATGAGTCGTCCTCCTCCTTCTTGGACGTGTGGGCCATTGACGGAGGGAGAAGCATCACTTGGGCATCTGGAAAAATGGAGGAGGCCACAAGAGTGTCGGTGTCGAAAGTCGTTCCTTTCTCATCCGATATCGAACCTGCTTCATTGTTGGAAGCGCTCTACACTGGCAAGTATTTCATTTTGCGGGGATAGAAGGGAGGAGCAAACAAAATGGTGGATTTGCAGGATCTTTTCCTGGGGCGAAGGTCGGAGCTAGAGGGTTCTGAAGGTGAATTCAAAAGGTGGAGAGACAGATGGGCAGAAAGGTTGATGGGGTCGAGGATTTCTAGCTCCGCCCAATCCATAGAGAAATTCATCATTCTGCCCGCAGAGGCCAAGGTGGGAGGTCTGAAGGGAAGACCACACCCTCCTGCTCTGTGGCATCTCATTCGATGTCTTTTGGGCATGGCGGAGGAGAGGAACTAAGAGGAAAGCTGAGGAGAAGGAGCATCCTATAGAGCAACCAGGGTGCCAAGTTCCAAGGAAAGGCGACCAAAGGGAAAGGGAACGGAGTAGAGGAGCCAAGGCGTGGCGGAGACACCAGGTGTATTTGCACAGAGCCAAAGCGAGAGGTGAATGGAGGAAGAAGGAGCAGGGTTGGCAGGTTTAAATTCCATGGGAGGTGACCAAGGCAGGACAGATGGAGTAAATGTGTAGTAGTCAAAGATTAATGCAGGGGACATCAATGGGAGGCTAGTGGGGGTGGCAAGTAAATGTCCCACGCTCCGATATTTAAAAAACCTTGGGCGGCCATGTGCAGGCATATGTGGTGGACAGGTGCCCTACCACCTAACATCCAAGTGGCGCCATCTCTCATCGTCTATCACCCGCATCCAAGAGTTGGATATCTTTGAGCGCCAGAAGAGTGAAATCAGTACATAAAGCTTCATCATCAAAATTTTTGAGCTTACCAGTGACGAGGGGAGCATTGTGGGTCACTCCCTTATTGGCCAAAATATCTGTTACAGCATTGGCAGTCCTTCCGATGTTCTTGAAGGAAAACATTGTGTGGCAAAGGAGCCATTGCCCAAGGAGGTCGAAACGAGCTGCTAGTCTCCAGCTCCTAGAGAATTTGGAGGCCGAAGATCCTAACAAGAGGTGATTGGCTATATCAATGATAACTTGGGAGTCACCTTCAATTTCTAAGGGAAGATAATTTTTCTCCTGTGCTAGAAGGAGGCCTTGAAAGATTCCTTGTAACTCTATTTATTTTTTGGTGTCCCATCCTATGGAGCCAAAGTATATCAAGAGGGCGTCTCCATTAGAATTTCTGAAAATACCTCCAAAATCGACATCTCCTGGATTTCCCTTTAAGACACCATCAAAATTGAGTTTGAAGAGGCCAAGAGCGGGGGGAGACCAAGAGCAGGGGGAGTGGGGAATGGTTTGAAGGGGGCTCATTGATCAGGTGAGAGTGGAGGGAGAGATTCCAATTGGCCCAGATGATGTTTTCAGGGGGGTGGGAAGGGAAATCAGATTCTTTCCAGTGGTGCAGCAAGGGATTCCTGAAGGTCGTTGCAAATATTATTCCAGAGGATGTCGGGAGGGGTGGATTGATCTCTAAAGATCTGTTACGCTCCTTCTAGATTGACTAAAGGATATGCCCAGGGAGAATGATCCAAAGGGAATTGAGCATATCACTATTGAAGGGGGATGATGACCAATGGATAATGGTATTGAGAATATCCCCTCACTATCTATCTAATCTTCTGCTAAGAAAAGCAACATTATCCCAAAGAAATTTTTCCAAAAGACAGGAATTGATGAGGTGCTCTATGGTTTCTTCAGAATTTCTGTAGTTTGGACATCGGGATGGTCCAGTGAAGCCTTTTTTGAGAAATTTTTCCCAAGTGAGGATGCGCCTCTTGCTGAGCAGCCATAAGAAGGTGGAGATTTTCGGGAAAATTATGGGGTGTTAGACCTGTGCCCAAATGGCATCTTAAGGAGCCTGGATATTGGGGAGGAGAAAACGATAAGCATCTTTGGTGGTGAAGGTGCCTCAAGAGGGGTATCCCCATCTAACAATATCCTCTCCCTCGATGAAATGAATTTTTCTCTTGAGAAGTTCCTTGTTGATATCTTTAGTGAAATACAGCTTCCAATCAGCCTATAATCGGTCTATAGGGAGCCATTTTCAGTAACGCGAGTTGAGGAGGGGAGTGCATAAGTGCTTGATTTGGGTGTTCTCCTTATTGTTGAGGATTTCCTGCCAGTGAGAATTGTGAAAGAGGGAGGCTAGTTTGGGCATCTGTTGCTAAGAATCCTCCCATAACTTGGCCTGAGAACTTGAGCGGACTTCCCAAAAGTTGTGATCCAGAGCGAGAGCTCTGTGTTGTTTGGCCGATTTCCATATGAGGGAACCAATCACCTCTGTGTTGAGGCGAATCAGCTCCTGGGCAGGCCAGTTATTTTCGTATTTGGATAGCCAGAGCTGAGCCCAGGGGGCTTCTGGGTTGGAGATCCATTTCCACCAAATTTCCACTCCCATTATCACATTCTTGTGATGTGGGTCTCTTAACCCCAGGCCTCTGAACTTTCGGGAATTCATACCTCATTCCAATTGACCAACGCCCATTTATTGTTGTCTTTCTTTCCTCCCCAAAAAAAATTTCTTTGGATATTTATGATTGATTTAATAACCCATTTGGGGGCTGCCAGGACTGAGAAGAGATATAAAGGCATGGATTGTAGAACCGACTTGATCAGGACAAGACGCCCAGTAATTTTGATGGCTTTATGGGTCCAGAGGGAAATTTTGGACTCCAGTTTATCTAGAACATCTCGCCAGGAGGAATCTTTGAGGGTAGATTCAATGAGGGGGGGCCCAAGATACTTTGAAGGGAGGGATGAGATGGGGAAGCCGGGGATTTTGGAAATGTTGCGCTGGGTGATGATAGGGGTATAAAAGAAGAATATTTGGGACTTCTCGGAATCGATGGTGGTGCCTGTTGTAGAGGAGAAGCTGTCGAGGATGTCTTTGAAGGAACGGGCTTCTTGGATAAACGGGTAACAAAAGAGCATGTTGTCATCGACGAATTTCTGATGGGAAATGGGAGGAAAATGATGGATGATGAGACCTTTGAGAGACCTAGAGATTATAGGGTGGCAGATGAGCTAGCCAAGGTCATCATCCATCAGGATAAAAATTAAAGGGGACAGGGGATCGCCTTGGCGGATTCCTCTGGAAGGTGAGAAAGGGGTGGAGGGGGAGCCATTGAGCAGAATAGAGAATATGGGGGAACAGATCAAGCTCATAATCCATCGAACCTAGGTGGGACTAAAACCAAATGAAACAACATTTAAGGGCTGTAATTCCAGTTGATTTTGTTGAAGGCTTTTGACAGGTCAATCTTGAGAATAATACCTGGAATTTTCTCAGTATTTAGAGATTGGGTGACCTCATGAGTGAGAATAATGCCATCCAGAATTTGTCGTCCTTCCACATAACCCATTTGCTCCGGGGAGACCAGTAGTGGGAGAAGTGGTTTGAGCCTATTGGCTATCACTTTGGAGATGAGCTTGATGTTGCATAACACAATCGGTATGTACTTGTTGAGGGTGGTGGCATGCTCCTTCTTGTGAATGAGAGTGAGAAAAGTGGTGTTGAGCGCGGGGAGCATTCAATGCATACTTTTGGATTCCTCCACCATTTCCCAAACTTCCAACTTAATGTCTTCCAAAAAAAAATGGAATAAATTGGTAATGAAGTTATCCGACCCTGGTGCTTTCCTATCCTTTAGTTGTGCCATGGCTTGATCCACATCCTGCAATTGGACCGGTATTAAGATCTTTTGATTGTGTTCATCTGTGATGAGAGTGGGTATATGCTGAGTGATGTTGTTGATATCAGGTTGTCGATTAATAGAAGGCTCCATGAGGGTCTCCTTGAAATAATTAAGGAGTTCTTATTCCATGTCAACATGGGATTCTAGGTTGACTCCTTGATCATTTTTTAGGATGGAGATGTGATTATCATTCTTCTTTGAATGGTATAACGGTGGAACAATTTGGTGTTTTTATCCCCCTATTTGAGCCAACGAATTCTAGATTTTTACTTCGACAGAGTCTCTTCCTGCAGCCTTCTTTCCTCTATTTGGCTCGTGAGGTACTTTTCTTGGTGAGCGAGGTCCTTCGTGCACCCTTCTGAAATAATGGTTTGTTGAAGGGTCGCCATCTAGGTATCCAGATCCCTTTGACTTTGGAAGATATTTCCAAAAGAAGTCTAATTCCAGTGCTTTAGATGAGTTTTCAAGATCTTTAGCTTTTACTGGAGTTGATACATTTTCAAACCTTCTAGGGGAGTGATTTTGCACCACCAATTAATTACCATTTCTTTTAATACTGGGTGAGGGAGCCAAAAATTCTCAAAGCGGAAAGGTTTGTTGCTGGTGTTGCCAGGGTGCATCCATTGCATTTGAATGGGCCAATGACTAGAGCCTGAAGTAGGCAGAATTGTGGAGAAGATGTCACCCCCCATGTGAATTGAGGAATCCAAGATTAAGAAGCGGTCCAACCGCAAAGCAATCTGCTGGGATCCCCCTCTTCTATTATTCCAAATGTGAAGCCCATTGGAGGTTGGAAAGTTGATCAACTAATTCTGGAGGATGGAATATTTGAATCTGAAGCTATCAGTGTCAAGATGCAGAAGACCTCCTCTTTTTTCATTGAGGTTGGTGATCATATTGAAATCTCCTATGATGATCCATAGGTGATGGGCTCTTTAGGCATTAAGGGACTCAATAGCTTCCAAAATATTGATTTTCAGGGTAGAGGATTGGGGGAAGTAAACATTGGTGAGATGGCCACGGATATTAGAGCTAATCAGATGTAAGGAGGCTTGGATGAAGTTGAGAGAGGCATGGAGGTCATTGAGGGAGAGGATACAGGGGTTCCAAGTGATGGCCAACCCTCCGGATGCTCCCAAGGCATCAACTGCTACAGTGTTGCAATCAGGCCACAACCTAGATAAGATTGAGTGGAAGGTGGTGCTGGAACATTTGGTTTCCTGCATGAAAAAAATGGATGGATTGTCTTGTTGTATTATGTTCTTTATCATTTGGTGCTTTGAGAGGTTATTCATCCCTCGAATATTCCATGATGTGAGCTTCATCATTGAGACTGGTGGTTGAGGACCTTATAGAACTTGGTCAACTTGGGGTAGTGTCCCAATTCGACAAGTTGATCCCCCAAGATAATTAGACATTGAAAATTTGTGGGTCTGCCTCTCTTTCTGGATTCTCTCATGATTTTGATTCATAACCCCCATATTGTTATTATTGTGGCCTTATATTATTATTGTTAGGTCGGCTAGGATTATATTGGACCCCATGGACTCCTATAAATAGAAAGGAAGTTTTGTCATTTGTATCATCCAAGAATTTTTCATTTATGTAATGTAAAGGAGGTTTCCCCCTCGAAGTGGTTGAATTCTAAGGCATTGATCCCTCTGTTCTTCTATTCTTGGAGTTGGTTTCATAACATTTGGTATCAAAGCTTTGGATTCTAGGGTTTTTCTGCTTCAAATAGGTCATCCTAGAATTTTTTCTATAAATTTTTTTCTAAGAGGGTTCAGACACTTAAAAAAATACCCATTTTGAAGAAATCCTAAGGAACTTCGTGTAAAAAATTCAAATATTTGTTAACAATATTTTCAGAGATATGATCTGTGGAAGTTAGGGTTTTTGCAAGCTCCTGAATTTCATCTAAAAGAGGTAACCTTGGGAAAATCGTCATAAAACTCTCTCTCTGAGCATCAGGTTGGAATTCTGTAAAAAGTGACCGAAAGTACACGGAATGTAGTTTCCTGTGTATCAATTTTAGAACTGAAGGAGGAAATAGTGACACATGGCACGTCGTACAAGTTCGTTCTACTAAAATAGTCCATCATTAGGTCATTGTGGGAGATTGTGTTGGAAATGTTGTCATTGATGGCAAAGGAGCACAAAGGAGCAGCACCTGAACCAGAAATAAGGCAAAGTAGAAGACAGGGAACAGAGGCAGCAAAGAGGTATCAGAGGCAGTAAAAAACTAAGTAAGGAGCAGCATCAGTCAAGGAGCAGAGGAAGCAAATGTCGAACAAGATTGAATATGTTGTGCGTTAATTGTAATGTCGAACAGTTAGGGGTAAGTGAAATCATATAAAGAAACAGTGGAAGTGGTGTTTGTTAATTAAACTATATATGTTGACGAATTGCACAGCGAAGGCAGAGGTCGAGCAGTAGAGGCAGAGACAGGTAGAGGTTGAGCAGTAGAGGCAAAGGCACAACAAAGGCAGAGGCAGAGATGAAATGGTTAAGATGAAATGGTCGAGCAGCAGAGGTACAGCGAAGGCAAAGGCAGAGGTCGAGCAGCAGAGGTACTGCGAAGGCAGAGGCAGAGGTCGAGCAGCAAAGGTACAGCGAAGGCAGAGGCAGAGGTCGAGCAGCAGAGGTACTGCGAAGGCAAAGGCAGAGGTCGAGCAGCAGAGGTATAGCGAAGGCAGAGGCAGAAGCAACGAAGGCAGAAGCAGAAAGGCAAAGGCGGAGGCAGAGGCAGAGTCGTTATTCCAAGAATCACTACCCCAGCTAGTAGATACACTAAACATAAAATTCCGAGAACCGTGACCCAAGCCGGAGGATATATATATATATACCTTATTCCGAGAATCATTACCCCAGCCAGAGGATATATATAAGGTTCTGTGCAATATTAAATGACTAAATGTCCCATTGTTCTATTTTTAAAACAAACAAAGTAATATAAGGTGGGACCCTTATGAATCGTATCGGAGAATATACGGGCGGCGGAATAGGTTAACAACAAGTTGCGATTGTGATTGGAGTTCCAGACCCAATGGGTCTATAAGTTATGATTTTATAGATTTGAGTTCCGGTCTAATCGCATCGGCACATTTAAATGAACAGTAACCAATCGCATCGGAATTAAAGCGGAACATCGGAATATCTCAATGGAAGTTGCGATTGCGATTGAAGCCCGAACCCGATGGTTCTATAAATTATGATTTTATATGTTTAAGTTCAGGTCCAATCACATTGGCACATTTAAATGAACAGTGGTCAATCGCATCGGAGTGAAAGCAGGGCAGCGGGACTTGCAACTAAAAGTTGCGATTGCGATTAATCGCAATCAGAGTAATCACATCGCATCAGATTAATCGCATCGCATCATATTAATCGCAATTGGAGCATCAGAGTATAGGCATATCGAAATATGAAACCAAAAGTTACGATTGCGATAAATCGCAATCGGAAAGCTCTGGAGGAGATTCATCGCATTGGAGTAAAATAAAACAGCGGATCATTGAACCATGCGATTGCGATGATGCGATCTAACTGCAACCGTTGGATCCTGGATGATAGCAACCGTTGGATCTTAAAGGAAGTCAGAGTGGGGCATACTGGAATTCAAACTCGAAAATAAGGATTTCCTTTGTTAAAGAGCATCGACAGATAAAAGAGAAATATAACATAAAACATTGAAATGCTGAAGTATGGTCCTGTGGGACCCTCGCTCATCGCATCGGCGGAAATCAGACGACCAAAGGCACAAGAGGATCTCTGAAGTTTGCGATTGCGATTGGAAAGTAAAATAAGGCGGGATGTCTTTGTAGTGTGGGCTCCATGTAAAGGAAAAGGTTTAATGTATGTTTACACGAAGATTTTAAGCCAAAGCTAATGAAAAAAAAAGGGGTAAGGCGGAGAGTATATATGAACCAACATATATATATATATATATGCAATGTGGGGCCATCGCATCGGCACGAAGGCTGAGCAGTGGAACATATCAATGAAGTTTGCGATTGCGATCAATCGCGTCGGAACAATCGCAAAGGGTGTAATCCAATCGGAAATCATCGGAGGAGACTCATCGCATCGGAGCACAAAACAAAGTTCGGATGGTGGGCACGAAAGGGCATTTTATATATTAAACATGTTTTTACTATTATGCCGAGAGTTGATTTAAGTTGCATTAAAAAGGCAGTTTGTATGTTAAAACTTATTCTAATTATGCCGAGAGCTGAAGTTGTGTTATATATAAAAGGCGTTGTTACAGATACATAGTAGTTACACCACAACAGTGCACATATCAAAACGTCTTTTTATTATTGTGCCAAGAATAAATTAGCTTGATATAAAAATCACAGTTACATATGTATGACAGAGGGTCGTTACCCTGTGACAGTGAAAAAGGAAACAAACAGAGCCGAAAGGGACAAAGACATAGTCAAAGAAAAGACAAATGTGCAGCGAGCCAAGAGTTTGAATGAGTGAGCTGGAGTTTTCATTGTAATTGAATGTAAATGATTTTTATTTTTGTTGTTTGTGTTGCATTGGCGAATCTCCAGAAGAGAATAAATATCCCACTGTAATGATAAATTGGTACCTACAGTTATGTTTTCTGAATGAGCGGACAAAAGAGATGAGAAGGCAGAAGGCAAAGAGACATGGCTATCTATTTCGAATTCCCAGTAGAATACAAATAGCCATGAAGATATTTTGTATAAAACAGGGTAATATCCAAGGGGAGAAGGTTGACGAAAACAGAGTGAGAGAAGAAGAGAGTGTGCAGCAGAATTGAAGAGATTTGAAGAAAATAAGAAAGATGTAAGAGGTTAGAGAGAGTGAGTGTTGAGAATGCAGAGTATGGAATTGAGGCAGAAAAGATAAGAAGAAGGAGGAGCTGATAGTGAATCTGAGAAGATATAGAAATGATATAAGGACAAATATGAGGACTATTGAACAGCAGAAGAGAAGGTACAGAACAGAGCTGATATCCAAGGGAAATCAACAAGTGTTTTTCTTTTGAAAGAGTAAGGAAGTTGGAGCTTCCCTATCAAGTTGTAGCTTGATAATTTTCAGTTGTAGCTAACTGAGGTTGGAGCCTCCTGTAGGTTGGTGCCTGCGGAAAATAGATGGGAGTCGGTGCTTCCACATCAAGTTGTAGCTTGGTAAAATTTCAGTTGTAGCTGACTGAGGTTGGAGCCTCCTATAGGTTGGTGCCTGCAAAAAATTGATGGGAGTTGGAGCTTTCTTGCAAGTTGTAGCTTGCAGAATTGAGGTAGGAGCCTCCTGTAGGTTGGTGCCTACAAAAAATCAGTGGCGAGAGGGAGTTGGAGCTTTCCTTTACATCACAACAATAATAAGATGTGGTTTTCTCCCTTTATGGGTTTCCACTTATATCTGGTGTCTCTGTTCATGATGTTTATGTGTTGATATGGTTTATCTCATCTACTCAATACTTGTTTCTCTCATATTAAATCTATTGTTACATTATTTTAATACTTGCTGCTCACATTCTAAGACTACTCACATATTAAGTTGAACATGAAATGAAGGTGTAAATAAGTTTTAATGAAAAAGTTTTAAAAGTCCATGTATGTGTTAAACTGATTCACCCCCCCCTCTCAGTTTAACTGAGGGTTCAACAATTGGTATCAGAGCCGATTCCTTTGTTATAAGCTTAATAGCTTGAAGGAGATCTGTTTGGGTCATGGACTATCAAAATGTACCTGTGCTAAATACAGTAAACTTTCCTAATTGGAGAGATAAGGTTAAAATAGGTTTAATGGCTGATGAACCTGAGGTATGGAAGCTTGTGTGTGATGGTTATTGCACAGAATCTCCATCTTTTCAAGAACAACAGTGGAATGCCAAGGCAAAGTGTGTGATATATGAAAATCTTCATAATAAGGATTTTGAGTTGATAATGGATTTAACTTCAGCAAAATAAATCTACGACAGATTTCATTTCATGCGTGGAGTAGACACAGAGGATTGCATTGTCAAGAAGGAGAAGTGAATTAAGAAAAAGAAAAATTTAGGTCAAAAGGAAAATATTCAATCAAATGAGGTACCTGCTAGTGTGAATGGTATTGAGAACCATGAAGAAATTGCAGCTGAAGAAAAAGCCAAACTTGACATAGCCTTGACTGAAATAGGAAGATTGAAGCATGAAAACAAAGACCTGAAGACATTGGTGCGAATTTGTGATGTGAAAGAGTATGAAGATAAGAAAGAGATTGTTAGCCTGAACACTCAACTTGAAGAAGCACGAAAATTAGAAGATACTCTGCTGCAACAAATGAGAGAGAAAAACCTGGAATGTGAAAAATTGGAAGAAGAAGTAGTGAGCCTGAGAAAGAAATTAGAAAAGGCCCAAAGAGACTTATTAATGAATACTCCTCAAATGAAAAGCTCTGAACAACTAGACCAAGTTCTAAATGCTCAAAGGTCTCCTCTCATAAAGGCTGGGATAGGATATGAAGGAGAAACCATTATGTCCAAGGAAGAAGATAACAAGAAAATCATTTTTTTAAAAGCTATAAAGAACAGTGAAACAACTCAGCAAATTCCAACAGAAGCAGAAGCCAACAAGAACATGAGTTGCAGAGAAACAAATAGAATCAAGCAGAAACATGAAAGAATAGAGAATGAGAAGGTGAAACAATCAACTGCTAAATGCTCATATGCTCCTAAGGATGAATTGAACAAATTCGGAAGATGTCAAAGGAGGTTCCTCCCTCCTGTGAAAAATAGCACATGTTTCTCTTGTCATAAACCATGACATAATGCATCATATTGTAAGACAAAGCCAATCCAGTCCAACCAGCAAAGGATGCAACAAAAGATAGGAACCCCTCAAGCAAGCAAATGGACAAGACAATATTTCACCAGTTACACAAATCATTTCCATGGCTATTGTTATGCATGCAATAATTTTGGAAATAAAATTGTTGATTGTAAAATTTATTCAAGAAGAGGAAAAAAATATTATACATCAGCTCATATGCACCTTGGTCAAATAAGATGTTATGTATGCCTTAAGCGTGGTCACAAAGCTAAATACTATAAACTGCCATATATATTAAAGAACTCTAGACAGATGATGAAGTCCAATCCAATCAAACAAAACTATGAATCGGAAAGGAGTGTAGACATTATGATGAACCCCAATAGAGTATGGAAAGAAAAGAGAAAGGGGGAGCCTATTATCTCAATAATGTAATGAAAAATTCATAGTCTCAGGGGGAGCTGCTCTAGGAAACAAAGCTAATATCCAACCAGTGATAAATATGAAGCAACATCCCAGGGGGAGAGCAGTTCATAAATAGACCCCATGAAAGTATTCTAAGAAGAGCACCTTAGAACGAGATCGGCCATAAGATCATGAAGGGAAAAGAAAATTCCTCTAACAAAGAACTATAGAGGAAGAAGATTATTTAGCTGACAGATTGATGAAAGAAGAGAAGGTAGCAAGAAACCATGGTGGTAGAGAGGAAACATTAGTCATGATCATTTCAAGAGAACATCACACATTAAGTGATGATCACGTTGTGCAACAATAATCACAGTGTGCAACATTCTGCTAGTATGAACAATGATTCACCTTAAAAAGGGATGAGTAAGAAAAGAGCCTCTCATCATTGTATCATTTATTCTTCCATCTATGAAAATGTCCCTTGGAAAAGAACAGCTAAGTAAGTGATAAATCTCTGAGTAATCTACCCATGAAGATTTCTAATAAACTAATTGAAGATGTCTTCCTGAAAATCTTTATGTTAGAACAATTGAATTGAATATAAAGCAGCAATGATTCTAGTGCAGTCCTAGAAAGGAACATGCAATGGCTTTCCTTGGAACAGAATGATAAAAAAAGAAGAATGGTAAATAATGCCAAGATCAGATTCAATATATTGATGATTGTTGGTGTGAACAGTGGAAAGCTCAATAATAGAATTTATGAAGGATGTATCAATTATGGGTTAGTGTCCAAGCTGAAGTGAAACCTCTGCATGGTTTATCAAAGTAATATCAATTGGTGTTTAGGTACAAGCAGCATGCTTATCAATAGATTACCAAGCATTATCAGTGGAGCATCAGTATGATACAGGTCCACACGATCAAAGAACTATGGAAAAATAACCTCAAGGTAATATTCCCAGTATTATCTGCATTCATCATGAAAAGGTCAGTAGCAGAGAAAAAATAACATTATCTTGCTTACACTTGAAGTAGTATATTGAGCACTGAAGCAAAATCTTCTTCTATATATATAATTGCATGCCTTCCTGAATTTGGTACATGTATATCTTCAAGGCTTCTTTCTTAAGATCAGTTACAAAACAGTGTGAAGTCTGTTTGCTAAGTTTTCAATTAAACATTTTGAATATGCTCATGTGGAAGTTCATCCTGATACAACAGTCAAAGTATCTGAAGAATAAAGGACTAGCTGTGATTACCATCTGAAGCTCAAAAGTTTTTTTTTATCTAAATACTACGTTAGCACAAAGGATTTGCTGGTAATCAACCTTTAAAGAGAGATTGATTACTGACATACATATCTCCTTATGTCATAAATGAATTGCATGGTTGATAAGTGAGATTGACAAATACATTGAATGCAAGAAAAGTGAACCACAACTATAAAAGACATATTGGCTTCATCACAATTGAACAAATGCTGTACTATAGATGAGTATTGCAGAAGAAGACATATTCCATCCACAATCTTCCTCACCAGAAATGTATTGGCGCACTACATCAGATAGAGACTGAAGTATATTTGAAGCATTCTCAGTATTTTAGGTTTAATCCAATGATGTATCTCTGATTAGATAAAGCTGGTACAATGTGTTCTATGAAGTGTCATTATCCTCAATTTCAGCTTTATACAAGTGAAAGGAGTCAGTGCCTTGGGATTTTATCAACTTGTAGTGTACATTCAAGATCAATAATCCTCAAAATTTTTCTCTCAACAACTATTTTACACCAGTTTGGAGCAATAGGGTACAATGACAGAAGAAGAAGGCCTAAACACATCTCAAAGAGAGGAAATGCAGAGATAGAATTTACACTGAGAAGATGTGCAACCCTTTTCCATTGATGTCAAAGGGGGAGGAAAAGCAGATAGACAGAGGAAGCATTGGATTATTGGTGGATGTGTTGCCATCAATGCCAAAGGGGGAGACTGTTGGAAATGTTGTCATTGATGGCAAAGGAGCACAAAGGAGAAGCACTTAAACTAGCAATAAGGCAAAGTAGAAGACAGGGAACAGAGGCAGCAGAGAGGTAGCAGAGGCAACAAAAAGCTAAGTAAGGAGCAGCATCAGTCAAGGAGTAGAGGAAGCAAATATCGAACAAGATTGAATATGTTGTGCGTTAATTGTAATGTCGAACAGTCAGCGGTAAGCGGAATCATATAAAGAAATAGTGGAAGTGGTGTTTGTTAATTAAACTATGTTGAGGAATTGCACAGCAAAGGCAGAGGTCGAGCAGTAGAGGCAGAGACAGACAAAGGTTGAGCAGTAGAGGCAGAGGCACAGTGAAGGCAAAGTCAGAGATGAAATGGTCGAGCAGCGGAGGTACAGTAGAGGCAGAGGCAGAGGTCGAGTAGCAGAGGTACAGCGAAGGTAGAGGCAGAGGTCGAGCAGGAGAGGTACAGCGAAGGCAAAGGCAGAAGCAGAAAGGCAAAGGCAGAGGCAGAGGCAGAGCCGTTATCACAAAAAGGCAGAAGCAGAGGCAGAGCCGTTATTCCGAGAATCACTACCCCAGCTGGTAGATACACTAAACATAAAATTCCGAGAATCGTGACCCAAGCCGGAGGATATATATATAAACCTTATTCCGAGAATCATTACCCCAGCTGGAGGATATATATAAGGTTCTGCGCAAGATTAAACGACTAAAGGTCCCATTGTTCTATTTTTAAAACAAAAAAATTAATATAAGGTGGGACCCTTATGAATTGTATCGAAGAATATAAGGGCAGCGGAACAGGTTAACAATAGGTTGCGATTTTGATTGAAGTTCCGGACCCAATGGGTCTATAAGTTATGATTTTCTGGATTTGATTTCCGGTCTAATCGCATCGGCACATTTAAATGAACAGTAACCAATCGCATTGGAATTAAAGCGGAACATCGGAACATCTCAATGGAAGTTGCGATTGCGATTGAAGCCCGGACCCGATGGGTCTATAAATTATGATTTTATATGTTTAAGTTCAGGTCCAATCACATCGGCACATTTAAATGAACAGTGGTCAATCGCATCGGAGTGAAAGCAGGGCAGCAGGACTTGCAACTAAAAGTTGCGATTGCGATTAATCGCAATCGGAGTAATCGCATTGCATCAGAGTAATCACATCGCATTAGAGTAATCACAATCGGAGCATCGGAGTACAGGCATATCGGAATATGCAACAAAAATTTGTGATTGCGATCAATCACAATCGGAAAGCTCTGGAGGAGATTCATCGCATCGGAGTAAAACAGAACAGCGGATCATTGAACCATGCGATTGCGATGATGCGATCTAATCACAACCGTTGGATCCTGGATGATAGCAACCGTTGGATCTTAAAGGAAGTCAGAGTGGGGCCTACTGGAATTCAAACTCTAAAATAAGGATTTCCTTTGTTAAAGAGCATCGACAGATAAAAGAGAAATATAACATAAAACATTGAAATGCCGAAGTATGGTCTGGTGGGACCCTCGCTCATCGCGTTGGCGAAAATCAGACGACCAAAGGCACAAGAGGATCTCTAAAGTTTGCGATTGCGATTGGAAAGTAAAATAAGCTGGAGAATATATATGAACCTATATATATATATATATATATATATAGGGGGAGAGCAGTTCATAAATAGACCCCATGAAAGTAGTCTAAGAAGAGCACCTTAGAATGAGATCGGCCATAAGATCATGAAGGGAAAAGAAAATTCCTCTAACAAAGAACTATAGAGGAAGAAGATTATTTAGCTGACAGATTGATGAAAGAAGAGAAGGTAGCAAGCAACCATGGTGGTAGAGAGGAAACATTAGTCATGATCATTTCAGTTAAAAAGACATCAACACATTAAGTGATGATCACAGTGTGCAACATTCGCTAGTATGAACAATGATTCACCTTAAAAAGGGATGAGTAAGAAAAGAGCCTCTCATCATTGTATCATTTCTTCTTCCATCTATGAAAATGTCCCTTGGAAAAGAACAGCTAAGTAAGTGATAAATCTCTGAGTAATCTACCCATGAATATTTCTAATAAACTAATTGAAGATGTCTTCCTGAAAATATTTATGTTAGAAAAATTGAATTGAATATAAAGCAGCAATGATTCTAGAGCAGTCTAGAAAGGAACATGCAATGGCTTTCCTTGGAACAGAATGACAGAAAAAGAAGAATGGTAAATAATGCCAAGATCAGATTCAATATATTGATGATTATTGGTGTGAACAGTGGAAAGCTCAATAATAGAATTTATGAAGGATGTATCAATTATGGGTTAATGTCCAAGCTGAAGTGAAACCTCTGCATGGTTTATCAAAGTAATATCAATTGGTCTTAAGGTATAAGCAGCATGCTTATCAATAGATTACCAAGCATTATCAGTGGAGCAGCAGTATGATACAAGTCCACAGGATCAAAGAACTATGGCAAAAGAACCTCAAGGTAATATTCCCAGTATTATCTGCATTCAGCATGAAAAGGTCAGTAGCAGAGCAAAAATAACATTATCTTGCTTACACTTGAAGTAGTATATTGAGCACTGAAGCAATATCTTCTTCTATATATATAATTGCATGCCTTCCTGAATTTGGTACATGTATATCTTCAAGGCCTCTTTCTTAAGATCAGTTACAAAACAGTGTGAAGTCTGTTTGCTAAGTTTTCAATTAAACATTTTGAATATGCTCGTGTGGAAGTTCATCCTGATACAACAGTAAAAGTATCTGAAGAAGAAAGGACTAGCTGTGATTACCATCTGAAGCTCAAAAGTTTTTTTTATCTAAATACTACTTCAACACAAAGGATTTGCCGATAATCAACCTTTAAAGAGAGATTGATTACTGACATACATACCTCCTTATGTCATAAATGAATTGCATGGTTGATAAGTGAGATTGACAAATACATTGAATGCAAGAAAAGTGAACCACAACTATAAAAGAAATATTGGCTTCATCACAATTGAACAAATGTTGTACTACAGATGAGTATTGCAGAAGAAGACATATTCCATCCACAATCTTCCTCACCAGAAATGTATTGGCGCACTACATCAAATAGAGACTGAAATATTTTTGAAGCATTCTCAGTATTTTAGGTTTAATCCAATGATGTATCTCTGATTAGATAAAGCTGGTACAATGTGTTCTATGAAGTGTCATTATCCTCACTTTCAACTTTATACAAGTGAAAGGAGTCAGTGCCTTGGGATTGTATCAACTTGTAGTGTACATTCAAGATCAATAATCCTCAAAAGTGTTCTCTCAACAACTTTTTTACAC
Organism: Pinus albicaulis; assembly: GCA_034641835.2. Lineage (NCBI taxonomy): Eukaryota > Viridiplantae > Streptophyta > Pinopsida > Pinales > Pinaceae > Pinus > Pinus albicaulis. The sequence goes on along the minus strand of CM076583.1, from coordinate 152,534,292 downwards.
CAGTTTGGAGCAGCAGGGTACAAAGTCAGAAGAAGAAGGCCTAAACACATCTCAGAGAGAGGAAATGCAGAGATAGAATTTACACTGAGAAGATGTGCAACCCTTTGCCATTGATGTCAAAGGGGGAGGAAAAGCAGATAGACAGAGGAAGCATTGGATTATTGGTGGATGTGTTGCCATCAATGCCAAAGGGGGAGATTGTTGGAAATGTTGTCATCGATGGCAAAGGAGCACAAAGGAGCAGCACCTGAACCAGCGATAAGGAAAAGTAGAAGACAGGGAACAGAGGCAGCAGAGAGGTAGTAGAGGAAACAAAAAACTAAGTAAGGAGCAGCATCAGTCAATGAGCAGAAGAAGCAAATGTCGAACAAGATTGAATATGATGTACGTTAATTGTAATGTCGAACAGTCAGGGGTAAGCAGAATCATATAAAGAAACAGTGGAAGTGGTGTTTGTTAATTAAACTATGTTGAGGAATTTCACAGTGAAGGCAGAGGTCGAGTAGTAGAGGCAGAGATAGGCAGAGGTTGAGTAGTAGAGGTAGAGGCATAGCAAAGGCAGAGGCAGAGATGAAATGGTCGAGCAGCAGAGGTACAACGAAGGCAGAGGCAGAGGTCGAGCAGCAGAGGTACAGTGAAGGCATAGGCAGAGGTCGAGCAGCAGAGGTACAGCGAAGGCAGAGGCAGAAGCAGCGAAGGCAGAAGCAGAAAGGCAAAGGCAGAGGCAGAGGTAGAGCCGTTATCATAGAAAGGCAGAAGCAGAGGCAGAGCCGTTATTCCGAGAATCACTACCCCAGCTGGTAGATACACTAAACATAAAATTCCAAGAATCGTGACCCAAGCTGGAGGATATATATATAAACCTTATTCCGAGAATCATTACCCCAGCTAGAGGATATATATAAGGTTCTGCGCAAGATTAAACGACTAAAGGTCCCATTGTTCTATTTTTAAAACAAACAAAGTAATATAAGGCGGGACCCTTATGAATCCTATCGGAGAATATAAGGGCATCAGAACAGGTTAACAACAGGCTGTGATTGTGATTGAAGTTCCGGACCCAATGGGTCTATAAGTTATGATTTTATAGATTTGAGTTACGGTCTAATCGCATCGGCACATTTAAATGAATAGTAACCAATTGCTTCAGAATTAAAGCGAAACATCGGAACATCTCAATGGAAGTTGCGATTGCGATTGAATCCCGGACCTGATGGGTCTATAAATTATGATTTTATATGTTTAAGTTCTAGTCCAATCGCATCGGCACATTTAAATGAACAGTGGTCAATCGCATCGGAGTGAAAGCAGGGCAGCGGGACTTGCAACTAAAAGTTGCGATTGCGATTAATCGCAATCGGAGTAATCACATCGCATCAGAGTAATCGTAATCGGAGCATCGGAGTACAGGCATATCGGAATATGCAACCAAAAGTTGCGATTGCGATCAATCGCAATCGGAAAGCTCTGGAGGAGATTCATCGCATCGAAGTAAAATAGAACAGCAAATCATTGAACCATGCGATTACGATGATGCGATCTAATCGCAACCATTGGATCCTAGATGATAGCAACCATTGGATCTTAAAGGAATTCAGAGTGGGGCCTACTGGAATTCAAACTCGAAAATAAGGATTTCCTTTGTTAAAGAGCATCGACAGATAAAAGAGAAATATAACATAAAACATTGAAATGCCGAAGTATGCTCTGGTGGGACCCTCGCTCATTGCATTGGCGGAAATCAGACAACCAAAGGCACAAGAGGATCTCTGAAGTTTGCGATTGCGATTGGAAAGTAAAATAAGGTGGAGAATATATATGAACCAATATATATATATATATATATATATATATATATATATATATATATATATATATATATATATATATATATGCAAGCGTAGTCCATCGCATCGGCATGAAGGCTGAGCAGTGGAACATATCAATGAAGTTTGCGATTGCGAATCAATCGCATTGGAACAATCACAAAGGGTGTAATCGCAATCGGAAATCTTTGGAGGAGACTCATCGCATCGGAGCACAAAACAAAGTTCGGATGGTGGGCCCGAAAGGGCATTTTATATGTTAAACAGGCTTTTACTATTACGTCGAGAGTTGATTTAAGTTGTATTAAAAAGTCAGTTTGTATGTTAAAACTTATTCTAATTATGCCGAGAGCTGAAGTTGTGTTATATATAAAAGGTGCTGATTACAGATACATAGTAGTTACACCACGGCAGAGCACATATCAAAACGTCTTTTTATTATTGTGCCGAGAATCAATTGGCTTGATATAAAAAGCACAGTTACATATGTATGACAGATGGTCGTTACCCTGTGATAGTGAATAAGGAAACAAACAGAGCCGAAAGGGACAAAGACACAGTCAAAGAAAAGACAAATGCGTAGCAAGCCAAGAGGCTAAATGAGTGAGCTGGAGTTTTCATAGTAATTGAATGTAAATGACTTTGTTTTTTATTGTTTGTGATGCATTGGCAAGTCTCCGGAAGAGAAAAAATATCCCACTGTAATGTTAAATTGGTACCTACAGTGATGTTTTCTAAATGAGGGGATAAAAGAGATGAGAAGGCAGAAGGAAAAGAGACATGGCTATCCATTTCGAATTCCGAGTAGAATACAAATAGCCATGAAGCTATTTTGTATAAAACAGGGTAATATCCAAGGGGAGAAGGTCGACGAAAACAAAGTGAGAGAAGAAGAGAGTGTGCAGCAGAATTGAAGAGAGTTGAAGAAGATAAGAAAGCTGCAAGAGGTGAGAGAGAGTGAGCATAGAGAATGCTGAGTATGAGTGAGGAGAAAGGAACAGAAGAAGGAGGAGGCGAGCGAGAGAAGAAGGAGGGAGGCTGAGCGAGTGTCTGGTGATGACAGGCGGTCGATGAATAACGGAAGAGAAAGTCACAGACGGCGATGTATAAGGTAAATCGACAAGTGCTTTTCTTTTGAGAAAAGAGTAAGGAAGTTGGAGCTTCCCCATCAAGTTGTAGCTTGATAGATGTCAGTTGTAGCTGACTGAGGTTGGAGCCTCCTGTAGGTTGGTGCCTGCAGAAAATAGATGGGAGTTAGTGCTTCCACATCAAGTTGTAGCTTGATAAAATGTCAGTTGTAGCTGACTGAGGTTGGAGCCTCCTGTAGGTTGGTGCCTGCAGAAAATTGATGGGAGTTGGAACTTCCTTGCAAGTTGTAGCTTGCAGAATTGAGGTAGGAGCCTCCTGTAGGTTGGTGCCTACAGAAAATCAGTGGTGAGAGGGAGTTGGAGCTTGCCTTTGCATCACAACAATAATAAGATGTGGTTTTCTCCCTTTATGGGTTTCCACTTATATCTGGTGTCTTTGTGCATGATGTTTATGTGTTGATATGGTTTATCTCATCTGCTGAATACTTATTGCTCTCATATTAAATCTATTGTTACATTATATTAATACTTGCTGCTCACATTCTAAGATTGCTCACATATTAAGTTGATCATGAAATGAAGGTGTAAACAAGTGTTAATGAAAAAGTTTTAAAATTCCATGAATGTGTTAAACTGATTCACCCCCCCCCACCCCCTCTCAGTTTAACTAAGGGTTCAACAGATTGGGCATAAATTTTTCATGAATAATCAAAATCAGGTTAAACCTATGGCATTAGAAAGAAGACTCAGAGGACTACTACAGGACTGAAGATCAATTCTTGGGGATCCAAAATTATAGAGATACATCAGTTTCAATATCGATCTCCTCAAAAGAAAGAAAAAGGTGTGTATTTGTTTTTCAAACTGCATAAGTCTTGTTTTAAAATTCAGTTTGAAGTGTTTCCAAGGGCATATTAAAGCATAGATATGAGTATTGGTTTCTAAAATTCCCCCCTAAAAATAATTCAACACCCATTAAACCCTCAGAAGGCTCTACTATGACTCATGAAGAGGAAGAAGTGCAACATGATATATCAAAAATTACAAGTTCAAGTGCATCAAATTTCGCTCTCACAAAGAGAAAAAAAAATGAAATGGAATTTTTGAAGAAAGGTGTGGAAGCTAAGACAGATGGTTTGAAGAAAGGGTGGAAGTTAATATGGATGGTTTGAATAAAGGCATGGAAGCTAATATGGATGGTTTGAAGAAAGGCGTGGAAGCTAAGATGGATGGTTTGAAGAATGACATGGAAGCTAAGATGGATGACATGGAAGCTAACATGGAAGACATGAATAATGATCTAAAAGTAGACATGGAAGGTTTGAAGGAAGCTTTTACAAAGTTGATACAATAAATGATTCCTAATGGCGAAAAGGTAGTACAGGAAACTCATTATGAGAACAAAATAAATGTTAATCTTGATTTTATAAACTCTAATGTTGGGTGTAAGACCCACTATATTCCAAATATGAATATGAGGAATTTTGTTGGCAAGGATCCCATAACATGGATACTACAGATGGAGCAATATTTTGATCTCCATAATGTGCAAAACACACAAAAGGTACACATTGCAAATTTACATTTAGAACAAAATACATTTGTATGGTATCGATGGCTTTGCTCTCGTAAAAAAATTGTCACTTGATCAATTTTTACGCAGGAAATTATAGCGAATTATGAGGATACAAGGAGCAACATCTTCATTAGCCAATTGATAAATCTCAAAAAAAAAGGTACAATGGTGGACCACATTGAGGACTTCCAAAAATTGAATATAAGGGTAACTGATATTCTAGAGGAACACAGTATTGATGTCTTTATAGGGACTTTAAAGGATAACATCCAACATGAGGTTTTCCTTTGGGAACCTGATTCATTGGAGAAGGCATTCAGGTCGGAAATAAAAATTGAAAGTAAAATTATGGCGACAAGGAAGCCTACCACTCACATCTATAAAGATGGAAGTGTTGCTACTCTTAGACTTCCACAAGCTACAAGGTTGACACCACAACAATTGGAAGAAAAACGAGCAAAAGGGCTTTTCTACAATTGTGATAGCAAATACACTAAAGGTCATAAGTGTGCTGAGAAGAAATTATTTTACATAGATTGTGAATAGGAGGAAGAAAATGAACAAGAAACTTCAAAATAAGAGGATATTCACCAGGAACCAACCCTATAGAAACAATAAATGAGTCTGACCATATCCTGTAATGTATTAGAAGGAATTACCACTCCTCAAAATCTCAAGATAGAAGGACATATCAAGAAGAAAAATTTAATAGTGTTGATTGACTCGGGTAGTACCCATAATTTTATTCATTGTAAGGTAGCCAAGGAATTAAATTGCTTCCTATACCCAACACCAAAATGTCAAGTGATGGTTGCAAATGGAGGAACTATAAATTTCTCTGGAAAATGCCATAAGATCAAGCTAACCATGGGGGAATATGTATTGAATAGTCCAATGGTTTCCATTCCAATGGGAGGTGTTGATGTTGTACTAGGAGTACAATGGTTACAATCTTTGGGGATAGTAGCTTTTAATTTTCAAGAACGTTTCTTCAATTTTTTTTTGGAAGGAAAGACAGTTGAATTATATGGTATCGCAGGGAAGTCTATTGGCAATATGATGCAGAGTGTTGTCCTTGATGGCAACCCACTTGATGAAGATGATGGCAACCTACTTGAAGAAGTTGTTCTTGACTTGATGAACTTCTTAAATGGTGTAAATCTGATGCATCTACAATGAGTACAGAAGGTAATGATGGAAGGAATGTCAGTATGTGCCAGAACATGATGAAAAGAGTATGTCTCAAGGCATACGCGGATTTGTCTAGACGAAGTAGCGTATGCACGCGGGAAATAACGTGCCAAATCGCGTATGGGAAAACGCGCTCTAAATTTGTAAAACCAGGGGTAACTACCATGGTATTGACCCATTGTATTGAATGATGGTTCGCCTATGTGATCCCGTCCAGGAATACCATTGGAAGTTATGTGGTTTTGACTCATGGTATTAATAAAGGGTAACCCTATATAAGGAGAAGAAATTCATTGTGCAAAAGGTGTGCATGTGTCTGAGCTTTAATGAATACTTCACGCTGAAGTATATCTGCATGGTTGAACTCTACTCTTAATTGATAGATCTGAATCTATGAGGCATCTATGAACATAATGAAGGTTCAATATCTCTAGATCTTGAAATAGTGAATCTCTTGGATGATCTGAAAAGAAGTGATGAAGACCTGGTGCAAATCTGTTGAAGAAGTTGAAGAAATCTGGGTAAGTTCATAGATCTGGTCTGATCTACAAAATTTATCTTTTATAGATCTATACGTAGGTTCGTTTCGTGAAAAGCGCGTGTATACGCGGATCCATTCAGACAAAAGCGCATATGGGCTGTTAGGGTTCTTCTGATAGGTTGCACAAATGTATACGCGAGTTCACTTCAGTAAAGGCGCGTGTATACGTGGGTCTGTTTAAGGAAAATCGCGTATGGTATTTGAATTGATGATTGCACAAAAGAAAATTGAGATTCTGCATATCTGTTCTGAAGTCTGGGCTATCTCTGATATTCTGGTTACAGTAGTTTCACTATTCTGACTGATGAAATGAAAAGGGATGTTTGTTGATAAATGAAGAATTGTGTTGAAGCTGTTTGATCGAGTTTGAAAATTGATGAAACGTGGTCTGCAGTGGATCTGAGGGTTGAAGACTTCAGTCTGATAATAGAAGCTTTCTATCAGCAGAGGCTGGTGCTAATATCGAGTGTGCCGCTCCCTTCAGTGAAATTTGGTAAGCGGGAAGCGAGGTTGTAGCTCCCTTCAGGTGAAATTTTGTGCTTGAGAGAAGGTTGTATACGTAGGTGGGTGCACAACGTCTTTGAGTATAAGTCTACTGATACATGATTGTAAATTTTCTTTATAATAAATATTAGTAGGCAGTAATGAGTGGTTTTCTCCCGAATTGGGTTTCCACCTAAAAATCCTGGTGTTCATGTGTGTTGCCTATGTGTGATGATTATTCTGTTCTTTCTGCACCTGTTTACTGTTTCCTGAAATAACTGATGAATGAATAATGCAATGATCTGAGTTAAGAATTGAATGCATAATTAGATCTCTGGACATACGCGAGTTCTGTGAAGTATAGCCGCGTATATATGCTAGTTGTCTTCATCAAAGTAGCGTATGGGTTTTAGAAAGGAAAAGTAAAAAGTTTTTATTGTCTGCATTAAAATACTGATTCACCCCCCCCCCCCCTCTCAGTATTTTTCCAACAAAGTCGGTAAAGATAATAAGCTCTAATGTCATCACAAATCTTCTGAAGAAAGAACAACGAGGCGTAATTGCACAAGTATGCTCATTAGAAGTTCCAATGTCAAAATCATCTATTTCTCAAGATCTCCAAAAAGTCTTGGACAATCATTCCAAGGTGTTTGAAACTCCCAAAGGACTCCCACCTATTCATGATCATGATCACGCTATTCATTTGATTCCAGGAAGTGTTCCTCGAAACATCATGCCTTTCAAATATCCTTATGTCCAAAAGAGCGAAATTGAATGCATGATTGCAGAAATGTTAGAGGCTGGTATAATTCAACCGAGTCAAAGTTCTTTTTATGCTCCAATAGTATTGGTGCATATGAAGGATTGATCATGGCACATGTGTCTAGATTATAAGGAGCTGAATAAGCTCACTATTAAAGATAAATTTACCATTCATGTAATTGATGAATTATCGGATGAATTACATGGAGAACTTATTTTACCAAGTTGGATCTTCGTTCAGGATATCATCAAATTAGAATGAAGACTGAAGATATTCCGAAAACATCATTTCGAACTCATGAGGGTCATCATGAATTTTTGGTCATGCCTTTTGACCTTACCAATGCACCTTCTACATTTAAAGGGTTGATGAATTCCATTTTCAAACCCTTCCTTAGAAAATTTTTGATAGTATTTTTTGATGATATACTAATCTACAACAGGTATTGGAAGGATCATGTTCAACATGTTGAAAGGGTGCTCAAAATATTGGAGGAGAAACAATTATATGCAAAAACCTCCAAATGTTTCTTTGGAGTACAATAAGTGGAATATCTGGGTCATATTATATCTCACGAGGGTGTTAAGGTATACCTAAAAAAATTAAAGCCATTAAGGAATGGAAAGTCTTCACAACCATAAAGCAGTTGCGAGGATTTTTCGGGTTAACAGGGTATTATAGCAAGTTTGTTTAGAATTATGGGAGAATATTAGCACCTCTAACAACATTTTGAAGAAAGTTGCATTTTCATGGACCTTGGAAGTAACTAAGGCCTTTGAACATCTTAAAGATACAATGTGCCTAGCACTAGTCTTAGTTATGCCAAACTTCACAAAAACCTTTATTGTGGAATGTGATACCTTAAGAAATGGAATTGGTGTTGTTTTAGTACAAGAAGGAAGACCCATTGCTTTTGAAAGTCGTCCAATCAAAAGAAAGTATTTACAGAAAGCTATTTATGAGAAGGAAATGTTGGCAATACTACATGCACTAAATAAATAGCGACCTTACCTAATGGGAAGACACTTCAAGGTAAAAACTGATCATGATAGTCATAAATACTTTTTGGAACAAAAAATATCTTTAGACGAGTAGTAAAAATGGGTCACAAAGATGTTGGGTTATGACTTTGAAATCATCTACAAAAAAGGGAAGCTAAATGTTGTTGCAGATGCACTCTCAAGAAAGGATAAAGAGGTGGAAGCATTTTTTTGTGCCATTTCTATTATACAACCAGATTGGATAACCGAAGCAAGGGATGAATTGAAGAATGACGAAGAAGTGTGGACACTCATTCAAAAGTTGCAGCAAGATCCTAATACATATGATACCTTTAGTTGGAAAAATGATTCCTTATGGTAAAAAGATCGCTTATATCTTTGTAATAATTCCCAACTAAAACAAAATATTCTTTTGGAATTGCACACTTCTCCCTTGGGAGGACACTCGGGATTTTTAAAAACTTACCATAGGGTGAAGAAAGAATCTTTTGTGATGGCCTTAAACCTGATATTCAAAATTTTGTGGCGAAATGTTTGGTTTGCCAGAAAAATAAAGTTGAGACAATTAAGACCTCAGGTCTTCTACAGCCTTTATCCATTCCAAGTCAATGTTGGGAGGAGACTTCAATGGATTTTATCACGGGTTTACCTAAGTCTGAAGGAAAGAGTGTCATCATGGTGGTAGTTGATAGACTTACCAAGTATGCACACTTTTGTGCATTATCTCATCCATTTAAAGCAAGTACAGTTGTTACTGCATTTATGAAAACAATTCAAAAGCTACATGGAAACCCAAATATTATTGTTAGAGACAGAGATCGCATTTTTACTGGAAGTTTCTGGACGAAATTATTTTCTTGTTTGGGTACTCAACTAGCTCATAGCTCATCCTATCATCCTCAATCCGATGGGAAAACTGAGATAGTGAAAAAATGTTTGGAAGCATATCTTCGTTGTTTTGTATCTAATAAACAAACACAATGGGTCAAGTGGTTACCTCTAACTAAATTGTGGTATAACACTTCCTTCCATACTGCAACAAAAATGACCCCATTTATGGCACTTTATGGATATCATCCACCATTCATCACATCATCTTTAAGAGAAAATTCTAAGGTTCAAGGAGTGGAAGATCACATTGAGCATCAACAACAAGTTCTCCAACTCTTAAAGGATAACCTAAATTTGGCACAAAATCGAATGAAACAACAGGAAAATCAACATCGCAATGAGAGAAGTTTTGATGTAGGAGACTGGGTATTTTTACGGCTACAACTGTGCAAACAAATGTCCCTCAAGAAAGCTAATAAGGATAATAAATTATTGTCGAAGTACTATGGTCCTTAAAAGGTGTTGCAAAATATTGGTACTGTTGCATACAAATTGGAGCTTCCTACTTCTTCTTGAGTGCATCCAGTTTTCCAATTTTCATGCTTAAAGAAGGTTATAGGTGACAAACTTCCAGTTCAAACAATATTGCCAAAACTTGATGAGGCAGGAAAATCATATTGGAAGTTGAAGCAATCATGGAAACAAGAACTCAACAGCTACAAAATTGATCAATTTCAGATTATCTCATCAAGTGGAAGAAATTACCCAGTGAAGATTACATGGGAGGATGAGAATTTTATACAGAAGCATCCAAAGCTACTCAAGCATTGAGGACAACACTTTTTTGAAGGAGAGGGGCATTTCAAGTCCCTATATTACTAGTGTATTCCTTTATTGTTGTTAGTGTAGCCCCCTTATTGTTATTGTTGTACCCCTATAACCCCCATTTTGTTATTATTGTGCCCTTACATTATTATTGTTAGGTCGACTATGATTATATTGGACCCCATGGACTCCTATATATATAAAGGAGGTTTTTTCATTTGTGTCATCCAAAAATCGTTCATTTATGTAATTTAAAGGAGGTTTCCCCTCGAAGTGGTTGAATTCCAAGGCTTTGATCTCTCTTTTCTTCTATTATTGGAGCTGGTTTCATAACAACCATCCTTTGCCCCATCGCCCCGATCACATGTCATAACTCCATTGTCAACAATAGCTCGCCTTAGGTATACCAACAGATGGCTTATTAACTTCAATAATAACGTGTATGGTTAGTTTCGTGGCCTTTTGAGAAAGAAAGAAATTTCCCTCAGACATTGGTATCCGTAAGGTCATCCCCTCCTTCAGTTAGTTGTCATGAAATTGAAATATTTTACATACACAATGTATCAATTTATCATGGCTCCTGTGCCCATGCTAGCATTACTGTCATGTTTTTAAATTACAAAAACATGGATAAATGGGGAACTATTACAATTATATTTAACAATAATGTAACATCAACCTTAGTCAAACATGGTCAACATTAATTTAACATTGTTTAATTAATGTAACATAAATACATTGGATGAATCCATGTCAATGAAATTAAAGGGAATAATGAGCCACTATGGTCACAGTACTACCTCCTCGATGCACGAGGGGGATGGGCACCATCCTCTGTCCCACCGCCCTGATCACATCTGATAACTACATTATGTAGCTTGCCTTAGGTCTACCAACAAATGGCTCATCAACTTCAATAGTAACAAGTAGGCGTAGTTACGTGGCCTTTCAACAAAGAAAGAAATTTCCCTCAGACATTGGGATCTGTAAGGTCATCCCCTCCTTTAGTTGGCAGTCACGAAAATTATATATTTTACATACACAATGTATCAGCTAGTTGTGGCTCTTGTGCCCACACTAATGTTACCATCATGTTTTTAAATTATAAAAACAAGGTTAAATGGGGGATTTTGTGACTATTAGAATTAACATTAACGTAACATCAACCCTAGTCAAACATGGTCAACAATAATGTAATGTGAATGTAATAATGTAACCATCATCAACATTGATGTAACATTGTTTAATTAATGTAACATAATTCATTGTTACATTAGTCATTAACCACAATCAACTTTGGTCAAACTTAATCAACTCTCGTTAATATTGATTAGCCTCGTCAACCATGGTTAACCTCATCAACCCTCTTTAACCATGGTCATTGGTCAGCCATCATTAACCATTAACAACCCTCAACAACCATGGTCAAGCATTAATGTAACAATTATTGTAACATTAACATTAACATTAATGTAACATCAAACCTTGGAAACCATGCTTGACAATGGTCAACCATACTTAACATTAATGTAATGTGAATGTAACAATGTAACAATCATCAATGTTAATGTAACATAAATACATTGTTACATTAATGGCTGACCATAGTCAACCTTGGTTAAGCATTAGTGTAGTCATTATTGTAACATTAGCATTAAAATTAATGCAACATCAACCATAGTTAACCATAGTTGAAAATGGTCAGCCATTGTTAACATACATTATTGTAATGTGAATGTAATAATGCAAGAATCATCAACGTTAATGTAACATAATACATTGCTACATCAATGGTTGGCCACAATCAACCATGGTCAAACTTAATTAATTCTCTTCAACCTCAATTAACTTTGTCAACCATGGTCAACCTCATCAATCCTCTTCAACCACGATCAACCATCAATAACCTTTGGCAACCATGGTGCAACCATTTTTAACAATAATCACCCAAAGTGAGCCATAATCAATCATGGTCTACGAATCGTAATCACCCAACGTGAGCCATAATCGATCATGGTCTATGAATCCACCCCACACACGTTGACTGTTAACTACCATAGCCACATTAGTGAATATAGTTGATATATGTTGATCAACAACATTCTCCACGAGCCCCAAGGGTTAGCTCAATTGGTTGAGTCCCCGCTTGGAAGTACTCCCAGATTGAGAGGTCACAGGATCAAATCTCCTAGACGCCCGCGGGGTTAGGCCTCAGTGTTAGGCCGACAGTAGATCCCTTCGCGAGGATTTACTGCGATATATTAAGACCGTGGATGTAGCTAGTACATGTGTGTGGGCACATAGGAACGTGAACCACTATGAAAAAAAAAAAAAACATTCTCCACCTTTTATGCACCAATCAAAGTATGAAAATGACGTCAATTGATGTGTATCAACCACATTTACTAATATGATTGTGCCATTAAAATATAAAACTCAAAATAGTGTCATGATCCACCACAACCATAAAAAATATTTAATAAAATATAAATATTAACCATCCACATATTTTTATTCAAAACAAAATGAAAAATCCCAACAAAGAAAATCTATTAATGATTTAGTGCGTTATTGAAGATTTTTATTTTTAAAGAAAATTAAAAAATGATAATAAAGAAGTCATGAATGATTATTTTAATATCAAAAGTAAATAAAGATATAAATATGTGAACTTTAATAAGATAGAAAATATGATAAAATGTTAATTTTAATAATGTTGTCTAACATGTTATGAACGAATTTTAATTTTTTAAACCTTAAAAAATAATTTTTTAAACCTAGATTGGAATAGGAATGAAGAAGTCATGAAGGTGGAGGAGAAAAAATGTTGATATTCGTAAGTTAAAAAAAAAATCATTGCGGACCATTGCTTTTGGAATCTCATATTCTAGGACTTTATCTCCTAGTCCTATGACATTTCTGGATGCAGCAACCCAATATCTTGATGGGACAATCTTTTTTGAAAGAATGTTCACATCTGCGCCTGAATCAATTAATGCAACTACTTTGTAGGTAATTCCTTGTACACAAATATTGACTTGGACATGATGATGCTGATACTGGATTGCAAGGACTTGCATATCTTTAATCCCAAAGTCGGTATCAATTTTTCCCGCTGTAACTTCAACCTTGGGTTTTTCAGGAACAGAGTATGAAGGAGTATTATGAATAATAAAATTTGTATGTCTGCCTGAAACAATAGGAGCTGTTTCTTGTTTCCCTTTCTCTAGATTTGAAACTTTTAGTTTTAGGGAAGAAGTTTCACCTTTCAGCAAGTGTATCTCCCTACTCACCTCCCCCAAAGTGAGTGCACGAACTTTGCTATCTTGGTGTTGGCGGAGATAACTTCGGGTATTTTTTTCATAAGAAGCATCAAGAAAAAGTGGCTTTTTGTTAGATTTGGAACTGGAGGAAGAACTGGAAGAAGGTTGCATGAATGCATCAAGCAGTCTATTCTTCAGATCTCCATCTTCCATGGCTCGGATGTGTGAAAATATCTTCATATCATCGTCAGTAGTTTGAGCCATGAGAACTTTAACTTTGCCTGAAAATTCTTCAGCAAGTTGGTCATCTGATGAAAAACCCGAATCTGAGGTAGAACACTGGCATTTACAATTGTCAGAATCAAAACATTCACAATAAGAATTAACTTGCTCAATATCAGATTCTGAGGAAGAATAATCAAAACTAGACACAGAAGAAGATTGTGCTTGGGCTTGTTGTAGCATCAGTGTGTGACAATCTTCTGTTTTATGGAAAAGAGAACCACATCTGGTACATGTTACTTTAGTTTTGAATTGTTTTTTACCTTTGTATTTTTGTTGAGTTTTCTTACCCAACCCTTTCCTTGAATCTTGTGCATCAGGACACATATGAGATGTATGTCCTGCTTTGCCACAGATCCAACAAGTCTATTCTTGTATCCGCTTCATCTTTTCACTTCGAGGATGAATGTCATGTGGTTCATAGTAATGTGTCTTAGGGGTATATCTAGAATATCCCCTACGAGCAGGCTTCGAGTATGGCTTTCTTTGAGGCTTGGAGCACTTGAGCTCAGAGATCTTCTTGGTAGACATGTGGTAAGAATAAGGCTTTCTCCTGTAAGTCTTTTTGGCCTTCTTCTTTGACTTTATTTTCTTTACCAAAGGATCATCAACTGTAATTCCATACTTACTGCAAAAAGACTTAGTACCAGGCAATCTGTTTAATTTATCAATAGATTTATTGATCTTAGAACTGGTACAAAGAGTAATTAATACTCTGGTTATGATACTATAAATCCGACCCCAGAGATAGGCTTCCAAAGGTAACTGGAAAGCTTCTTGCAACTTTAGAATATCAACCAACTTTGAAGGCAAGGCTGCAAGATAAACCTGTTTCCAGAGCAGGTTTTTGGGATCTTTGACCATGAAGATTCTTTGAATCCAGTCTCTGTGAAAATCTTCATACTGGTTTATATTCCTGCATTTCAGATTCATGAGTATCATTTCATTCTGATCTGAAATGTTTGGGTCATCTCCACAGAACGTCTGCTGGATCAATGTTGTAAGAGCACCGATCATATTATTGATGGGTCTACCATCCTCATGAAACTTTATGTCTCCATTCTCATCTTTCAGCACTTCTTGTTCCATTTTTTCAATAAGTGCTGGAGAAGACTCTAGCTCCCACCTTCTAGCTAGAGTTCCTGTGAAACAAGGAATCAGTGTCTTGCATGCCTCTACTTTTGTTTTCCCATCTATACACATTAATTTATACTCTATGAGCATACGATCCAACATTTGTCTTATCTGGGCAGAAGTTAAGTTGTCTATGTTCCATTCTTTATGACTTTGGTCCCAAAAGGTTTCTCTGGGAATGATCTTACCAAGGCCATTTAAGTCTGGAGGAGAATACCTAGTATATTGGGCTTCAAGAGGCTCATACGCAAGCAGGACTTGATCTTCAGATTCAGACTCATGGAACAATGAGGCAATGGTGACTTTAAACTTTGGAGACTTTGGAGCAGACTCTTTAGGGAAGAGGCTGGGAAATCTATCTACAGGTTTCTGGATTTGTACAACCTTCCCTTTATGAAGAAATCCTGAAGGGACTGGTTTGTCTGATTTCTTTTCATCAATCTTCTGGACATTATCAGACAAATTTGTAACAAGCTGGCGAGTAGAAATGGATTGTTCTATAATACAGTTTTCTACTTCATCAACTTTCTTCAAAGATTGTAATGAAAAATCTTTAGAAACAGAACAATTATATTGTACAGAATTTAATGCACTATTTACAGAATTCAAAGACACTTGAATTTGATCCATCTGATCTTTCACAACTGAAGCTTTTGCCACATTCTTTTCTAGCCCTGTTATGGCAGTGTTAGTCCAGTTTATTTGCTCACTTACTGTCTGGACTCTTCTTTCAATTCCTAAAAGATTTTCTTTCTGGACTATGGGATATGCATTTGCAGTGTTTTGTCCTTCTCCAAGGACAATCCCTTTGAAAGGAGGATAGCTAGTAGAAGTTTCTACCTTACTTCCATCTATAGTTGTCTAGGAATGGGAAGAAGAAGATGCAGAGTCAGTGATCAAAACCATAGCTGACTCTTTAGCCTTTTTCCAGGAATAGAAAGAAATCCAAGTATTTCTTTCTTCCATAAACTGTTTCCACTCTAAGGCTAATGTCTTCTTTCCTTTTGGAGAATGTGTGGCTGCAAATTCATCAGCTTCTGGGTGAGTAAACAAATCCCAATTGATCATCTGCTTCATCCATTGAGCAGGGATCTTATGTTTCTCACAGCCATCCATTAATGTGTAGAACTTTTGTATTTCGGGGATGGATGGTTTCTTCACATCTTCAGGCAGATCTTTGAATCTGCATTCAGGGATCATGATGTCTTTTTGACTATAGTATCCAAGGCCATGTTTATCTTTAGGAGATTGCATGTTCATGAACATTTCTGTTAATCTAGGATCTTCATAAAAAGACCTAATTTAATGTGTACTGCGCGACAATGATTTTATATATATATATATATATATATATATATATATATATATATATATAATTTGTACTACACAACAATTATTTATTTATTTATTTATTATATATATTATTTAACCCCCAATTATATTAAAGATAGAAATATTTATTAAAAATAATTTAAATATAATTCAAGGTGAATTACCTAACGTCTCAATCATTAATACATACATATAAATGAATATAAAAATAAAAATATTTATTAAAATATATTTTAGATCTGCTTCAAGGTGGTGAATCACCGTAAGGTAAAGAAAAAAAAGGTTAATTGTTCACATGATCGTAATCTAAAATTATTTATTTAGATCATTAAAAAATATTTAGAGTAAAAATAATTTCAAGCTATTTCTTTGAGTGAAGTGTAAGGTTATTGAAGTCTTTCCATATATATATTAAATTATTTTTTGAAGTTATTGGTGAACCGCAAACTAACTCGGCATTGGCTGGGTGAATTATTATTTCAGTGCACACAGAAGCTGCTGTGTATTTGTTATAGGTTTTGGAAGATTTTTTTTCATATTTGTTTGTTTTAATTTTTAATTATTTGTTTGAGTTGCCAACTGTAGATGTTTTAGAAACTTTTCAAGTATATGTAGTCAAAAAATTATTAAAAAATAATCAAGAATTTGAATTGTGAACTTTTTAAATGTCTTCAGAATATTTTAAAATATATTTAGCCAAAAATCTATTAAAAAAAAAAAAAAAATGAATTATACACTCTAAATATTTACAAGATTTTTTCAAACTGCCTAACCCATTTATATAATTAAAAACAAATTTAAAATTAAAATATATATATTATATTTTTTTCACCATGTACTTCGCACAAACTCCAAAAATATATAATATTTAAATAACACCAATAAATAAATGATAAAATTAAACACTTTATAATTAAATATTATATTTAATTTTCAACTTTATAAAGTATGAGTGGATATTTGCCAACACGATAATAAATCTTTGTCGACACAATAATGCCTTCTACTAACTCCGATTTGATTTGATGTGCCGTATTGACTGTTGACTACAGGATAGCCAGAAATATGAACGGTTGGACGAGTAATTTGAGTTTTCTACTTCTCAATCTAATCACAAAATAAATATTTGTCAATAGTCCCTGGGAGTAGGTATGCCTTATTGACTTCTGCCGTGTTGACTCGTTCAAGTTGAACACAAGGCATCCCACAAATCACCGGCGTATCACGTCCTGAACACGTTATAACGGGCTTCAGAGAATACTGTTACAGCAGAGCAGGTCATGCATAACAGAATGGCGGGTGGAAATTGCATGAGAGACCAAATTCCACATATTCTTTTGTGTTTTTCCCTCCTCCTGCTGCTACTTCACATAAAACAGGGCGATGGGGCAGATGCAGCTTCCGACAGCATAGTGTTTGGTACCTCTTTGACAGGCAATGAGACCCGCACTTCAAAGGGCGGCAACTTCAAGTTGGGATTCTTCAATCTCAACCACAACAATGTGAATAAATGGTATGTGGGTATTTGGTACGCGACAGCCAAACAGCAGACAATCGCTTGGGTGGCCAACAGAGAGCAGCCACTGCAGAACAACTCCGGCGTTTTGAATCTCACTGAAAATGGGAGTCTCCTTTTATCTTATGGGGGTTCCATCCTCTGGTCTTCCAAAGGAAACCTGAAGAAGCCTTCTTCTGCTGTGATAAGGGATTCTGGTAACTTGGTCGTGCTGAGTGCCGAAAACACCTCTGAAATCATATGGCAGAGCTTCGACCATCCGGGAAATACATGGTTACCAGAGATGAAGGTTGGTACGAATCACACTCTGACATCATGGAGGAACCCTTGGGATCCGAGTCCTGGGCGCTTTTCCCTTCAATTGGACCCAAACGGATCCGACCTGTATATTCTTTTGTGGAAGAATCAGACCAAGTATTGGGAAACCGGTATCGGATTCGGGAATGGCCAAATCTTCAGTGAAACTGCGGACTTCACGCTGAATTCCTACATCTATTTTAGCTTTGTCGATAATGGTTCGTACAATTATTTAACCTATTCTGTGAAGCCCGAATTCCCACAAATCTCGCGTATCGAGGTGGAGGAGTCGGGAGACCTTCGATTTTACATTTTGCAGGCAAATGAGTGGAATATGATCTGGTTACAGGTGTGGCCTGCCCTGTGTGGATCTTATGCAGCATGCAACGGCAACAATGTTCAGTTCTGCAACTGCGTGCCGGGCTTTGTCCCCAAAGACACCCGCGAATGGGATTCTCAGCAGTGGTCAAGTGGCTGTGTTCGGAAAACGCCGTTACGGTGCAACCATGCCGGAAACAGGACCACTACTGACGGATTTGTAGAGTTGACTGGCAAATCCATGCCCTCTCAAGGGATTCAATACAGAGGGCAAGGGCAGTGCCAGGCGGCCTGTCTCAGAAATTGTTCTTGCACCGCATATGCTTACGATGTTAATGGTAGTTGCGTAATATGGTTCGGTGAATTGGTAAATCTGATGGATACCTCCAGTGGGACCTCTCTGTTTCTGCGGTTAGATGCCTCTGATCTGCCCAACTCTTCTAATTCCGACAAAAAGGTGTCCAACTCTTCTAATTCCGACAAAAAGGTAACTCTTGCAGCGGTAGTAGGCGGTGTCCTGGGTGGGCTGGTTGCTACTCTGGCCCTTGTCTTGCTGTTTCTTTGGTGTTGCAGGCGTTCGCGATCGTCCGAAATAGAATACTGGCCGGGAACGCTGACTGTATTCACTTACAGAGAGCTACAGAATGCAACAAAGAACTTTTCTGAACGGCTGGGAGGCGGGGGTTTCGGTTCCGTCTTCAAAGGAACTCTAACAGACGGCTCTCTAGTGGCGGTTAAGAAACTGGAAGGAGTGAGCCAAGGAGAGAAGCAGTTCCGCACGGAAGTGAGCACCATCGGAATCATACAGCATGTGAATTTGGTTCGGCTTCGGGGATTTTGCACCCAGGGCTCCAGCAGACTGTTGGTGTACGAATACATGCCCAATGGCTCCCTCAGCTCCTCCTTATTCCACAAAACCCAGACTCAAAATAAGGTGTTGGACTGGAAAACGCGCTTCGGCATCGCGCTAGGGACTGCCCGTGGAATCAATTACTTGCACGAGAAGTGCAGGGACTGCATCATCCACTGCGATATCAAGCCAGAAAACATCCTCCTGGATTCCAATTTCTGCCCCAAGGTGGCCGATTTTGGGCTGGCCAAGCTCCTGGACAGGGAGTATAGTAAAGTTCTGACGACCATGAGAGGAACCAGAGGGTACTTGGCCCCAGAGTGGCTCTCCGGCCTGCCCATCACTGCCAAGGCCGATGTCTACAGCTTTGGCATGACATTGTTCGAAATAATTGCAGGGCGGAGAAACATTGAGGAGGTCGCAGAATCCAGCGAGGTGTTCTTTCCCTTGTGGGCTGCAACTCAAGTAAATAGTGGCAACGCAATGGATCTGCTGGACAAGAAATTGATGGGCAATGCAGACGCGGAGCAGGTGAGGAGGGCTGCCATCGTGGGAGGATGGTGCATACAGGATGACGAAGAAGCGAGGCCCTCGATGAGTCATGTGGCGCAGATATTGGAAGGCATTGTGGACGTGCCCCCTCTTCCCCCACTTCCCCTATCTCTGCAGAACGCTGCCTTAAAACCCGACAGTTTTGTCCTTTTCTTCTGGGAAACAGATTCTGCTGCACATGAACGCAGAAACAGTGACACTACTTCCAGTACCGTGTAGAACCATGCAGTAGTTTCTATTTCCTCATATTTTGAAACATATGTTTTAATTTGAAGTAGGGTTTTTTGATTTATAGTTTGTATAAAAATATTTTTCTGAAAAATCACATAGACATAGTAAAGAATTTTGATTGTGATTTATTTTCGGAACAAATAAACCACATTAAATAGTTCTAAAGTGTCAACCAAGTTCTTTGCTGTGTGATATTTATAATATATATATAAATTTAGCAGTCCTCTTCTCCATTATCCCATAGCTTTTTATCTACTTCCCCATTATAGCCTTTATTAATTAGATAGTTGAATCGTGAAAGTTTATTGGAAAGTTGCAACGAGTTTAGCGATAGCTCTTAATTGTGTCATTGACATTATGACAACATTTATATAACAGTAGAAAAAATACACTTTGGCCTTCACTAAGCCATTCACACAACACTACATATGCATGTTGATATGTATGGTTATGCATTGTTGGAGTAATTTCATCTGCGCAGATCAGTTTGCACGTCAAACAGGTGGATCAGCGTGCAGGTTATCACGGCGGCAGGTTTGAAGAAATCGACGGAGTACGGGATCAGCGCGAACGTTAACAAATTGCCACCCCCCATAGTTGACTGCCGATCTTGGGTTGACCAGCCAATCGACGGCTGTGGTAAATTGCGGGGGGGTCACCCAAATTGTATTGTACGAACAGTGGGCAGCCCCCGTAACCACCAGCTAGTGGTGGCTCCGCCCACCAGCCACCCACGTGCCACCGCTCCGCCACCACCGCGGGAAAATTTTCAAACTTGCCATAAATTCAAATTTGTCATAAAAAAATTTTAAGCGGTGCTGACAGATTTTTAATGGCATTAATGAAATTTGTAAGCGGTGAATTTCTGGCAATTTTGTCAACAAATTGCATTAATTATTTTTAGATATTTTGTTTATATATAGAAGAGAGATATAGTGTAATTTTTTTTTTTTTTACACACAGACAGAGCAGATTTTTTATATACGCACAGCAGTGCAATTGTTGAAAAAGACAGAGACAGTGTAGAATTAAAATATACACAGCAGAGTATATTTTTTTTGTAAAACAGAGCGCTATTTTTAATAGACAGAGAGTTGTCTATTTTTAAAATAGATAGAGACAGTGAATTGGAAATTCACAGCAAAGTTTTTTTGAGACAGAGAAGAGTTTCTGGAACTGTGTTTTGTAACAGTCCAGCAGTTGTAAATCCCTCTGTGATAGAGGAAGAACTTGTAAACAATTTTATGGAATAAAATTTGTGTTATAGAGTTAAAATTCTGTTACTGTGAGTGCAAATTTTTTAAATATTTTCTCTGTGTTAGAGAGGGAGTTTATTCTCCATTTTTAATTCTGGAATTTGCGATATTCCAACATGGTATCAGAGCCAATTCAGGCTATTCGAAGGTCAAATAAGCTGAAGAAAAGGAGTTCGTTTTTGCAGAAGCTTCTCCAACAGTGTGAAGACTCAGACAAGAAGAATCCGAAGGTATTTCTCTATACAGTTTTGTGTTACTGTTGCAGAACAGTTAGTTAAATTAAAACACACAGTCAAGTGTTTTTATCATAGTTAAGAGTGCAGAATGGCTGGAGCCAGCACTGGTATGGGTATGGGAAATATCCATCTCCCTCAATTTAATGGGAAAAATTATGACTACTGGTCAATAACTATGAGGGCATTATTTGTCTCCCAAGACTTATGGGAATTTGTTGAGGATGGCTTTGAAGAGCCAGCAGATGAACTTGAGTTTAATATGTTAACTCAGGCAGAAAGAGAGATTCTGAAGAGTAATAAGAAGAAATATGCCAAGACTCTTTTCTTCTTGTATCAAGCAGTGCATGAGAGTGTGTTTCCGAGGATAGCAGCAGCTAAGAGATCCAAAGAAGCATGGGAAACTCTCAAGACAGCTTATCAGGGCATGGAGAAAGTGAAGACAGCAAAACTTCAATTGCTGAGGAGAGACTTTGAGACTCTCTGCATGAAAGAGTCAGATAAAATTGACTCATTCTTCACTCATGTGATTGGAATGGTCACACAAATCAGATCTCATGGAGAGACTCTTGAGGACAAGAGGATTGTGGAAAAACTCTTGAGAAGTTTACCCTCAAGATTCGATGTGATTGTCACCACCATAGAAGAGACAAGGGATCTCACAAAGTTTTCAGTGGATGAATTACATGCATCACTGATTACCCATGAACAGAGATTGGGTAGGAATGAAAACTCATCTCTTGAACATGCTTTTAAGTCCCAGATGTCTTTCGGAAAAGGAAGAGGGCAAGGCAAAGGAAGAGGAAGAGGCAGAAGCCAAAACAGAGGTGGAAGGAACAGTCCAGCAAATGCTCAAGGAAGGGGCAGCAATTCAAATCAGCATCAAGGCCAAGGCAACAACCATCAAAATGGACAACAGAATGATCAAGGACAAAGGTATGATAAATTCAATGTCCAATGTTACAATTGTAAAAAATATGGTCATTATGCTAATGAATGTAGAAAGAAGAAACAAGATATGAGAAGTGGAACTAGTGCAAATTTCACAAAAGAAAATAGCAGCCAAAACAATTTGTTTTTAGCTTGTAATATGGCTGAAGAAAAGAATGAGGATTTATGGTTTCTAGACTCCGGTTGTAGTAACCATATGACAGGAAACATAGCCATGTTTTCTATGTTAGATGAAAGTGTGCAGTCACAAGTCACACTAGGAACCGATAGCAAAGTTTCTGTTATAGGAAAAGGAGATGTGAATGTTTTAACAATATTAGGTGCAAAGAAAACCATAGCAGATGTTTATTATGTTCCAGGAATGAAGTGTAACCTCTTAAGTATTGGACAGCTTGTCCATAAGGGGTATAATGTTTTCTTTGATAATGATGTTTGTACCATCATGGATAAACCACCCAGCAAACTGTGTATTGCTGAAGTGAAGATGACAAGGAATAGGATGTTCCCTCTCAGAATGAGAGCAGACTTGAAGAATGGTGAAGAGAAAGCAGCAGTTGCACAGGAGACTTACCAAAGCGAACAAAAAGATGATAATTGGTTATGGCACTTGAGATTTGGTCATCTCAACTTTGAAGGTCTTAATCTGTTGAACAGAAAAGGAATGGTAAGTGGTTTATCATTAATAGAGAAACCGGACAGCGTTTGTGAATGTTGTATTCTTGGGAAACAACACAGAGAAAGTTTTCCTTCCAGGAAAAGCATAAGGGCAAAAGCACCCTTAGAGATTGTCCACTCAGATGTATGTGGACCGATGCAAACTCCATCACTTGCTAGCAGCCACTATATCTTAACATTCATAGATGATTTTACAAGAAAAACTTGGGTTTACTTTTTGAAAAAGAAAAGTGAAGTGTTTGAAAATTTTTGCAATTTCAAAGCACTTGTTGAGAATCAGAGTGGGCTGCATATCAAGGTCTTAAGGACTGATAGAGGAGGTGAGTATATATCTAAAGATTTTCTACGGTTTTGTAGAGAAAATGGTATTCATAAGCAGTTTACAACTAGATATACACCGCAGCAAAATGGGGTAGCCGAAAGAAAGAACCGAACCATAATGGACATGGCGAGGAGTATGCTTAAGGCAAAGCATTTGCCTAATGATTATTGGGCTGAAGCTGTACATTGTGCAGCGTATATTTTGAACAGGTGCCCTACAAAAGCGGTTATGAACAAAGTGCCGGAAGAGGCATGGAGTGGCGCAAAGCAAAGTGTCACGCACATGAAGGTTTTCGGATGTGTGGCTTATGCACACATTCCGGATCAGCTAAGGAAGAAGTTGGACAGCAAGGGGGAGAAATGTATTTTTATTGGATACAGTGAGGAATCCAAGGCATACAGGTTATATAACCCATCCAGCAAGAAGTTTCTTGTGAGCAGGGACGTTCAGTTCATTGAAGAGGAAGCTTGGGATGGAAGCATAGAGAAAACAGTGAATGTTAAACACTGTTTATCTCATGATGAGAATGATGATGAGGTGGCTGAAATACATCCCCAAACAACAACACCAACACCGCAAAGCACACCCTTGAGGAGAAATGAAAGTGCTTCTCCAAGCACACCAGAAGGAGGAAATTCAAGTGCTTCTTCAAGTACTTGTACATCTAATGAAAGAGGTAAGAAATTCAGAAGTTTGAAAGATATTTATGAACAAGATATAGCTAATGAAGGTATCAATTCTTTGTTTGCTTTATATTGTCATGTTGATGATCCTATTCATTTCGAAGAAGCTATCAAGGATAGGAAATGGATAGAAGTTATGGATGAGGAGATAAACGCCATAGAAAGAAACAAAACTTGGGATTTGGTTGAACTCCCAAAAGGTAAAGATGTCATTGGTGTTAAATGGGTCTACAAGACCAAGAGTAATGCTGAAGGCAAGATAGAAAGACACAAGGCAAGGCTTGTCGTCAAAGGATATAAACAAAAGCATGGGATATATTATGAGGAAACTTTTGCACCGGTTGCAAGAATGGAAACCGTGAGAGCAGTGTTGTCCATAGCAGCACAAAACAAGTGGAAAGTTTACCAAATGGACGTGAAGTCAGCATTTCTGAATGGAGTGTTAATGGAAGAGGTTTACATTGATCAACCTCTCGGCTATGAAAAGAAAGGCCAAGAGCACAAGGTATGAAAACTGAAGAAAGCTCTTTATGGGCTGAAGCAAGCGCCAAGAGCGTGGTACAGTAGGATAGATTCATATCTACTAGAAATTTTTTTTGAGAAGTGTGAGGGAGAACCCACCCTCTACATCAAAGAAAAAGACGGAAAAATCTTGATTGTAGTCTTATATGTTGATGATGTTATTTTTACAGGTAATGATGATTGCCTTATTGAACATTTTAAAACAGTCATGAAGGAAGAATTTGAAATGAATGATATGGGTTTGTTGAGATACTTCTTGGGAATAGAAGTAGAACAAGATGAAAATGGAATTTTTATCTCACAGTCAAAGTATGCTAATGAGGTACTTGAAAGATTTAACATGCAGGAATGCAAAGCAGCAATCACTCCCACAGTGATGGGATTAAAACTCAGCAGAGAGGACAGCAGCAAGGATTTTGATCCTAGTTTATACAAGAGCATAGTTGGCAGCCTCATGTATTTGACTGCAACTAGGCCAGACATAATGCATGCTGTTAGTTTGATTTCCAGATTCATGGAAAAGCCAAAGGATGCACATTGGCAAGCAGCAAAAAGAATTTTGAGGTATGTTAAAGGTACTAAAAGGTTTGGTATCTTTTTATACTACTTCGAATGTTGATTTAGTTGGATACAGTGATGATTAGAACGGAAGTGTTGATGATCGGAAAAACATACGGTTATGTTTTTCATGGGTTTAGGGAGCCATTTCATAGGCCTAGAAGCAACACAGTATAGCGTTGTCTCTGACGAAGCGAAGAATATGCTTAGCGGCCTCTGACGACAACGTAATCAGCAGTTTGGATGCGGAAAATGTTGAGATGCTTATGTCAAGAACAGGTAAAAGGGACAGTGATCTTTTGTGACAATAGTTCAGCTATTGCATTGTCTAAAAATTTTGTTTTTCATAAAAGGACTAAACACATTGACACCAAGTTTCACTTCATACGTGAATTGGTTACCAATGGAGAAATCGTTTTACAACATTGTAGAATGGAGGATCAATTTGCAGATATCCTCACAAAGCCACTTGCGCAGAAAGGCTTTGAACATTTCAGAAAATGCATGGGTATGCAAGAAAACCCAGCAGCTGAAATTAAGGGGGAGTGTTGGAGTAATTTCATCTGCGCAGATCAGTTTGCACGTCAAACAGGTGGATCAGCACGCAGGTTATCACGGCGGCAGGTTTGAAGAAATCGACGGAGTGCGGGGGGTCAATCAGCTCGATCGTTAACAAATTGCCACCCCCCCGTAGTTGACTGCCGATCTTGGGTTGACCAGCCAATCGACGGCTGTGGTGAATTGCGGGGGGTCACCCAAATTGTATTGTACGAACGGTGGGCGGCCCACGTAACCACGACTAGTGGTGGCTCCTTCACAGCCACCATGATGGATGCTCGCCACCACCGCGGGAAAATTTTCAAACTTGCCATAAATTTAAATTTGTCGTAATTTTTTTTAGCGGTCTTTACAGTTCACAATGGCATTAAAGAAATTTGTGGCGGTGATTTTACGGCAATTTTGTGGCATATTTGCATTATTCACAGATATTTTGTTTATATAGAAGAAGATATAGTATAATTTTTTTTTTACACACGAGACAAGCGATTTTTTATATACGCACGACGAGTGCAATTGTTGAAAAAGACAGAGACAGTGTAGAATTAAAATATACACAGCAGAGTATATTTTTTTTGTAAAACAGAGAGCTATTTTTAATAGACAGAGAGTTTTCTATTTTTAAAATAGATAGAGACAGTGAATTGGAAATTCACAGCAAAGTTTTTTTTGAGACAGAGAAGAGTTTCTGGAACTGTGTTTTGTAACAGTCCAGCAGTTGTAAATCCCTCTGTGATAGAGGAAGAGCTTGTAAACAATTTTATGGAATAAAATTTGTGTTATAGAGTTAAAATTCTGTTACTGTGAGTGCAAATTTTTTAAATATTTTCTCTGTGTTAGAGAGGGAATTTATTCTCCATTTTTAATTCTGGAATTTGCGATATTCCAACATGCATGTATGGAATTACGATGAATCCATCAAATGTCTTGCTTTTCCTAGTTTTTCATTAATGGTTTGGCCTTTTCGATAAATAATAATGGAGACCATTGCGTTATACTCTAATGAAATGTTCTGTCTGTATTTTTGATTTGATGAAATTTACATCGTGGTATCTGAACGACTCATTTCTCTATCTATGCAGAGAAAATTGCACAGTTGTTAGAGAACCTGAGGTTATTTTGTGTTTTACGTGTTATGAGATTATGGACTGTGCAACTGTGTAGACTCTTCTTTTCGTGTTTTCAGATTGTCTAACGTGCAGATAATCGTATTTTAAATGCGTAAGAATTGGAAGTGAGAGGAGTTGCTATGGTGTTCTCACACTGCGTTACTCTATTACAAGCCAAAATTTATAATTTAAAAAACATTTTTTCACATTTTTGCAGGTTGCTATGGAGTGTAACATTTATTATTTTAAAAGAATATTTATAAACTTCATATTTTGCTATTCAGTCTAAAAAACACTATTTAAAAACTATATTTCCAAATTTTTATATCTATATGTTTAATGGAAAATCAATTATATTTAAAAAGTATTTTTTGAAATTTTTTGTTATTGAAGTACATTGTTTGTTGGGGCATGCTACTGAGTTTTGATTAAGCTTTCTACCTTCTGTAGTTTGTAGATTGTTTTATCTTTTTTTTTTTAATGTTAGTCTCTTGTTACAAGGTTAAAAGTGTGGGTGGAAAATTCTTAATTCTCTATGCATAAGCATCTTGCAACTTTAGGTTAGCATAATATTACTATGGCTAGTAATGAGCATAACTAATACATTTATATCTTTCATTTTATAGTCTAATTATTCAGGAGAGAATCATAAACTTTGTCCATTAATGTTCTTCATATCATCATGCCTTCTTTGAACCAGTAACTATACAAAAGCTAGATCTAGTATTAAAGATTTAAGGCTCTTATGTTAAATCTTAATAAGTATTCATTACTAGTTTATTTATTATATTAGTAAGTAGATTAAGACATTTCATTATAATTTGAACTCTTTTTTCCATATATATATATATATATATATGACTCAATATTAGGATCATCATATTTTTTCTTGTACATTGGATAGGTGTTCTGCCTCTCAAAGTGAATTGTATTCATTAACCTCTTATTGTTTCCATGTCCTTTGAATCATAACATTTGTGGTAGGGCAAAGCTGTTTTTCTCCTTTTGGCATTTTTGCTATAATTTTTTTTAGCAAGTTGTAGACAACAAAATTTTGAGACTTGCATAAATAGTGAAGTACATGTGGTTAAATTTTAAGTTTTCATTTGCTATACTTTTAGACATAAGGCTATGGAATTATGCTTTGTGACTAACACTGAAATTAGTCTAAAATAAATCATCTTTATATTTTCACTATAACCTTTGCTTGAGAAGTTTGAGATAGTGGAATTTTGCAGAGAGAAGAAATATCATAGTATAGGTGGTCAAAATGTCATATTTTAGGTCGTTATAATTTCAAAATATAGTCTATGGAATATAGGTTTTGTGACTAATTCTAAAATCAAGACATCCTAGAATTTTTTCTATAAAATAAATTTGGTATTTAAAATTTCGAACTTTGAAACTTTTCATAATCCTAAGAAGACATAACAAGTCACATGTAGAAAAATTGTCAGATTTTGAAATATTATGATTTATGAGATATATCTTGTGGAAGTTTGAGTGATTTTAAAATCCTTCTCTCCCATTAACAAGTTTTTTTTTTTAAGAAATATTTTGGTGTCTTTAAATAACATAGTGATCTATCATTCAATGGGTGAAATTGCAATAGGGAAATAATACATGGAAGAACAACACATGGTTTTAGTTTGTTGGAAACTCATCTAACCCTTGCTAGAACCTCTTCAATTAGTACCAAATAAGATAGTACCTATATAAAGAATACCACTTCCATGTACCTTTGGGTATATATGAAGTTCCCTAGGTATACCTAAAAGTAGCTTTAGAGAAGCTAATTGGTCGTCTTGTTACTATAGTACACTAAAAACAACACTTTGGGAGAGGAATCTATAGAGCCTAAGTAGTTGAGTCGTACAACAAAGGGCACATTTGAAACTCTTAGTTAGTATTGTGAGATATTGGGCCAAGTATTATTGGAACCCACACATATATTAGAGAGTTATAACACATGAAACTCCCTTGTATTTTCCTTTCCTAGTGAATTAAAATAAAATGTGACAAAGACGTAAAAGAGAAGCATTATTATTTGTCAGTCCATTTCCTTGCAATGTTAAGCGTTAGTGATGCTTCTGGATTAGTGAAATCTAAAAACAAAATTCCTAAGCTACCCTTGTTTCTCAAATAAAATCAACAATATGTACATGCAAATGATGTTTCAAAATTTTAAGATTTGTCATCAAAATTTAGCATACAATACATCATTGTCCCATAAACTATTATTGAAATAAAAAATGTAGGAAATTAAGAAGTTATTCGTTGTATTTCTATGGCTTGAGAGTGGTTGCATCCATCAATAGCCCATTTTGTGTGTTTTTGTTGGTTCACATCGATGTGAAAATGATTAATAGATTTTGACTGTGATTCAAGAATTCATGAAGTTTAAGTTTAATTTTTCCTAACTGAATTTTAGCACTTGAGATTTTCTAGTATTAAGATAGTTGTCTGCGCTTAGGGAGCTTAAAGCTCTCTGCTCTTGGTATATTTTAGGTTGAGTGGTGGTGAGACTACGGTTTGGTCTTAGAGATAATATGAGATGCCCTCATTCCACTACCGTATTTTGATAGTCTTTTGGAGCATGTACTTTGAATTGCATGGAAGGATTCTACAACTTCACTTACTTGATTTTGATCCTGGTAGTGCCCTTGTCACCCATACCACCACCCCCACCTCTACGACACCGCATTTGCAGTCATTTGCATAGTTTTATGCTTGCCTCTTTGAGCCTGTTTAACCCTCAATTGCAACCAACAAATATTACCCTCAAGGCTATCTAGATGCCACAACTCTGAGAATATAACACATAAACTAGCTTAAATGTTGTATAATTGACCTTCCAGACACAAGAAGCGCGACATTGAGACACCAAGTATTGTGGGTTGCGACGTTCTAGTCAAAACTATTATAAATTTGTTCAAACAAGGAATGTATCTGCCACCATGTTTCCACCTGAAGGTTTCAAATACTCTTGCACCACTTCTAGGTTACCAAAGTTGTTATTTTTTTAGGATAATAACCATTTTTTGATGGGCATAAAAGACCATTTGTCAACTGTTACACCAGTTTTTGGTCATCTAACCTATTATCATTAGATGAACCCAAGTACACCATGTAAGACCAATTTTACCCCAAGTAAAATTGATTTCACTATGTGAAATAACTTAGTAAAACACCTTTATTAAGTTGTTTATGGTCTAAACAAGAAACCCTAAAAGGAAATAATAAACAAATCTATATTTGTTTATAGTTCTTGGTCATATTTAACCCAAAACAAGGAAATCAATTAAATAAATCCTTATTTATTTGATTATTTCCTAGGAATAAGTTATTTAAATCCTTATTTAAATAATATTCCTAGTTAAATTTGACTAAATAATTCATAAATAATTAAATAAATCATTATTTATTTAATTATATCCCCACCATTCCCTTAAAATAATGAATAAATCATTTATTTATTTATTATTTATAAATAAAGGAATTGACCCAAGTCAAAAATAATTTTCCCTCCAAAAAATATAATAAAATATTCCTAAAGGGTGTTTCTAGAATTTGATTAATAATATTTTATTCATGCACCAAGTTCTAGATCACTCTAATATTTTGTTATAAATAGAAGGGTTTTCTCCATTCATTAGTCACCTTCCATTGCATTACATCACTCTGAATCTATACTTGGTCACATTCTCCATTTTTTCTTGTGAGTTCCCTTTGAGTTCGATGTTTGTCTGGGTTTTCTACACCAACAAGAGAGAAATTTTAGATCTGAAATGCTGAGGACTTTCAAGAACCCATCCCATTGAGGAGAATTGGAAAACACCTTTCTTGTTTTCCTCTCAGGTGCCCCTTTTTAATATAATATAAAAATTCTTTCAAATACATTGTTCTTGTCTTGTCTATTGGATGCATGGAGCCACATTTTACTTTATCTGCTTTATGTCTTTTATGCTTAGATCTGGATTTGTGCAACATTATTTGGATCACCTAATTACAGATTTAAAGATATTTGGAAACCATAATCGAATCGATGTTAGGGCTATTTGTTATGCGTAGCTAAAGTGGTCTTTTACGACGAAATATTCATACTAACAATTGGCGACTCCCCACGGGTTTTCTTTTGTGACCGCTGTCGTTTTATCTATTCCTGCATATCCAGTTATTTCAGACCCTAGGGTATTTTTTCAGTTTTCTATTTTTCCTATTTTTATGGTGCTTTTAACCTCTAAAACCCTCAAACATTAAAATTTTTAACTTCCGTGTGTTTCTGGCCCTATTGCGTAGGTGACAGACATCAGCCGCAGCTGAGATGACAACTTTTTCTGAAATTTGCCGCCGAGAGACCCGGATCTGCAGGTTGCACTTATTGGCCCAAAAACTGCGACCTGGACTGGAGGGCACACTTTTCTGCCCCAAAACTGTGACTTGGACTGAAAACAGGTCAGAACCAGCGACCTGCACTTTTTTCTGCAATTTTCCAGCAACTTTTCTGGGTTTGTCTAAAGCTTCTGTCAGGGTTTTCCAACCTCTATCTTTGCCCGTTTAGACCTGTTTCTGATCTGTTTCACTCAACTAAGTGGGAATCTTGCGCCTTAGGGCTTTAGTACCCTCCACCTTTTGTGGACGAGTTTTAGCTGTTTCAGACGTCTGCATTTCTAGAGTTTCAGCCTTCTTCTTTTCAGATCTGATACCTCATTTTCAGATCCCTTTAGATCAGCTCTTATCCCTTTCAAATCACCTCATATAGTTTTGTTTGGGTTCATTTCTAGGGCCGCCTCCTTGTCCCTTCTACCTTTAGCTGATCCCCTCCTTTCTAGCAGCAACCTTGCCTCTGCCTCTTTGCTATTCTCTGCACCTCTTTTCAGCAGATTTCTCCTGTAGATCCCTCTCCCTCCCGACCTTAGATCTATTGGCCTCTTTCTAAGCGTGCTTTGATTATATTTTTTCCCTCTTATAGAATAGTTTTGAGAGACCCGCCTTCTTGGGTTAGATTGATGCATTGTTAGCCGTTAAGTTTCTGTTCTTTTAGTCTTATTTACTGCAGAATTATTTTCAGTTACGCAGCACACTTTTTCTTTTACTCTCAAAACGTCTGGGTTTAAAAAATTAAAATTAACGCACGCCACACACTAACCCTAAGCGAAGAAGAGCCTGGTTCACACCGCCTGGCAAAGACTTTAAAATCAATTGACACTGCACCTCTCTGCCCTTGTTTCGACATTGACCTCACTTGATTTTGCACCTCCCTGCCCTTGTCGGTTTTTCTTCTTCCCGTCATCATTGCACCTCCAAGGCATTTGTCCCGGAGACTTCTTGGCCTTCACCCTCAGTTTTCATTTGGTCGACTTCCTCCTTCCCGCCGTCATTGAGTAAGTCCCCCCCCCCTCCTGTGAGTCCACACTCCGACTCTTCTTCTGATTTTTCGGGTTATCCCCCTACTCCTGGTTCTCCCCTTGTTGCCTTCACCATGTCTAGTTCAGGGCCTACTGCCAGCAACAATCCCAGTTCTACTGCTGGGTCCGTTTCCAGTGGAACCACTACGGGACCTACCTCGACTGCCCCTTTGCTCCCTTATATGGCCGGTCTCAATCTCCCCGACTTCGATCAGTTGATTAATGATCCTATCTGCCACAATGTCAGTTGGCCTGCTATGCCAACCAAGCTCCCCTCCGACATTCCCAAGTTCGAAGGCCTTGCTAGTGAAGATCTCTCCAACCATATCCGATCTTTCCACATGTGGTGTTCCTCCAATTCCATCACTGATGACTCCATCCTTCTTAGATTGTTCCAACGCACGCTTACCGGTGAAGCTTCTAAATGTTATGTTGATCAAGCCACCTCTTCCCATACCACCTTTGCGATCATTGCCCAAGCCTTTTTATCTTATTTCCAACTCCCTCTCCGATACAACACTGCTACAGAACTCTTGAATTCTTTTCGCCAATCCTCTTCGACCCGCCTTTCCGTTCATGTCCAGGAATGGCGGAGAAGACGGAGCTTATGTCGAGCCCCCACCTTTGAAGATCGGGTTTATATGGACTGGTTCCTTCGCTCTCTCTTACCTCCCATTGGCAAAGATGTCGCATCCCACTTTCCCCAAACCGAAGAATCCGCCCTCCAAATAGCCTTGAAATATGACCTTATCTATGCTTAATCTGGTTATGTTTATACCGTCCTTCCTGACCTCCCCAAACCCGGTGGCCCTAACGCCCTGGGGGCATCTCACTCTGCCGACGGTATCGTTGGAGCTCTTTCACATACCTATGCTCAACCTCTTATGGGCTATGGTTTATCTCTAGGAAGGGCCAACACCTCCAGCACTTTTCCCCCTCCAGGTAGCATCTATCCAGGATACGTCATGCCTCCTCCTTCTGCACACACACTCCTACTTACCTCAATGTTGCCCATCCTCACCCTTATCCTTACCCACAACCTAGTGTCCCAGCTCCTCTAGCATTTGGACCTTTCCCTCCCTTGCCTCCTCCACCCCAGCAGCCACACTTACTACCCCCTCCAGGGCAAGTATTTGCGCAGCAGGGCGCGACTAATTCTCCTCCTTCTCTGAGAAAGAGGAGAGGCAATCAATCTGCCCCTGGTAATTGTGGATCCAACCCTTCCAGTATTGATTCTAACACTGCCAACCAGACACAGGGTTCTCAGCCCAAGCCGGACAGGCTGCTTCGCACCAATAAGCCCTATTCGTGTTGCGGTGTTCATGGTCATTACACTCATGATTGTCCCCTATTACCATAGATGAGGCAGATGTGGGAGTCTCAGGCCACCATGCGGGGACAACACTCCTCCCCTACTGTCCCTCCCAATACGGCTACTTCTCAACCCGCTGTGTTTCCCGATCCTTTCCCTCAACAAGGATTCGTGGCTACCCAACCACCTCATGCCTCGGTAACCACTCAACCTTCCCCTTCTGGTTCCTTCGATTACCAGATTCTCATGATGGCCTCTGACCAACCTCTCACCATCGACCTTAACCTTCAAAATCGGTCTCATTAGTACTCCATGCCTCCCATTCCGTCTGTCTCCGAGTCCCCATCTTCAGGTCCTCCAGAGCCTCTGTCGACACCCAATGGTCCCTTGCAAATCCCTCCGCCCAAAGCTGAGGTTCATACCGAGATTCCTAAGGGCCCATTATTCCGAAATGCTGCCTCTGGTCGGGCTGCCCGTTCATATAGCATAGTAGATGATCTGACACAATCTCCTGCTGCCATTTCAACACTGGTACTCCTCTAGTCGTGTCCTTCCCAAAAGAAGGCTCTACTATCTGTTGTGGGCGCTGTAGATCCTGTCGATGACCAATTGATTGTTTTCGATGCCCGTTAGTCAGACCATCCCCCCCTGCCTACTTCTATTACTTTCCAAATCCCAATCAAAATCTGAAATGCCAACGTCGCTCGGTGTATTATTGATGAGGGGGCATCTACCTATGTGATGTCTGCTTCAGTTTGGAAACAACTCAGATCTCCTGAGCTGGACCCTTCCACAATCACCCTTTGTGCGTGGGATGGCCATGCCTCCTAGCCCATTGGCCTATTCCGTAAGTGTCCTATCACCCTTGCGGGTAAGACTGTTTGTGTTGACGTTGAAGTTATCGACGCCCCTCTTGACTACAACATTCTTTTGGGGCGTAGTTACACCTATGCCATGTCTGCCATCCCATCCGCAGTCCATCGCAAGATGTTTTTCCCTCATAATGGCAATATTGTCACTATTGACTAGTTGAAATACCATGAACCAAAATCTCATACCTCCCCTGAGTCCACCATCTCTACTATCACCAATAAGCAAACTGTTGATTTTCTGACCAGCGTTTCCCCTGGTGTCTACAAAGACTCTTCCTTGCTTGGAACTTTCCCATGTCCTCCCCCTCCTCCTGTCTCTGATCCCAGCTCAGCAAACGTTTGCATGATGCAATCATCTTGGGCTGACCTTAAGCAGCCCACTTTGGCTAGTCAACAACCTCAACCTCACACACCCCTGTTAGACTCGGCCTTGTCAGTCCTCTGCCAGAAGCCAAAATTCACCCAAAGTTCATTTCTTGTCATTCACGGTTATAAATGATGATTTTGGTCAGCAAAGAATCTGTTAGGATTTTTAGGTTTAAGGTTTTGACAATTTGGTTTGCAGAATGTTCAATAATGCCAAAGGCACGTAGGGAAGGTCGAAATATGTTTTCATGGTCAGTCATTTCATTATCATATGCTTGGAAATCTATTTTTCCTCAAAACTCTGTTTTGAGAAAAAATAAAGTATTTCATTTTCATGTAAATAAATCCAAGATATTCTAAATAGTATCAGTTGTAATAATACTTCATGAAGCCCTGGTTATCTTTAGGTTTCAGCAGCTCCAATACCTGCAGGAAATCAATCAAGAAAAAGTCATCATTTCAAAGCCAAAAGTCAGAGGAAACTAGAAATCAGAGTTTGTGTCCAAGTTGTCAAAGTGCCAAGACTCTACAACTTTACAAAGTGAATTTGCAAAAATAAAAGTCATTAAGATATTTTCATTGATTGAAGGGCCATTTGCATCCAAAAAGATCGAATTGAAGGGTTAAAGGACGAATTTTTTGTTTTGAGGCCGGAATTGTGCTGACAGTCAGTGCGCGACGCATACAAAGAGCGCGCGGCGCACTGGGCATCATTTGTCAGTGCATTTTTGTGTGTGCGCGGCGCACCAAACTAGCACGGCGCACTGGGAGTGCGCGCGGTGCGTTGAGCCCTTCAGCCCCAAACTCATCAGCATTCAGTGATTTTTCAATTTCAAACAATCTTTCCGCGCCAAAGATTGGGATAGGCCTGACAGGCTTTGGCGTTCTTTTCTTTTTTTGGGGAGTTATCTTCTTGTTCGACAAGGGTCTTTTGGCAATGGGAAATATCCTCTTCTTGGCAGGAGTTATGTTAACAATTGGTATGAAGTCAACGACACAATTCTTTATGAAACAAAGCCATTACAAGGGTTCAATTGCCTTTGTCATTGGATTTTTTGTGGTTCTTGTTGGATGGCCCGTCATTGGAATGATAATGGAAGTTTATGGCTTTATTTTTCTCTTCAGTGGTTTCTGGCCCACTGTTTTGATATTTTTGCAGAGGATTCCTGTTCTGGGCTGGTTACTCCAACAACCATTCCTTAGTTCGCTTTTTGGCTATCGACAGAGAACGGTACCAGTATAAAGTGAAATAGCGTTTACGTACATACAATTTTGCAACGAGTAGAGACAGGCCTGGGAAATTTTCGAGTCATTGGATGTCAAATATGTTTGGAGACGTGTTGTAGAATATCTGTGTGACAAGGCAGATTATGAAGAAATTGGATCTACAAGATGTCGGCGGTGTTTTGTACATTAATTCCAGAATCTTTGGATGTGAACAATCTTCTCAAATGATTACTCCTTCGACACAGTTTTCTGCAATTCAGCA
Organism: Pinus albicaulis; assembly: GCA_034641835.2. Lineage (NCBI taxonomy): Eukaryota > Viridiplantae > Streptophyta > Pinopsida > Pinales > Pinaceae > Pinus > Pinus albicaulis. Next base: position 152,498,078 of record CM076583.1, on the reverse strand, counting down.
TGAGAGGTTCCTTTGTTATGTCACCCGGAGTTTTTTATTTTCACCAAGATGAGATGTCTCAGGCCCCAAGTTTTACACTCAATTCAGACTTCCATGGTTCTCTTGTATTTGAATGCATGGTGACAAAGGAAAGGCATGTGCACGTTTTTACTGTAACCTAGTGCATATGGTTAAAATGACAAGTTAAACACGCCTAAATTTGAAACGTAGATACCTACCACAGCAGAAAAAGAGGATTAGGTAGTCTATTTATGACTTCAGTTAGTAATTCATAGAGTCTACGCTCCAGGTTTGGTTTTCATTGGTCATTAGAAATTCTCAGCTGGAATAATGTAAGGCTTTTCTATCTTTAGAGCAGATGGATGATCATTTTCTATCTTCATGGCTTCAGTTGAAACAGCGCCCTATTTTGATTAATTTGTTATCACATCTCAGGGTTTATTTATTTGTATTGAAAACCATTTGTAAGGGGGAGTTTTGGCAGAGGTGTGTAGAGGAGAAATACAGAGCTTCACTGTACAGTTTTGACAGAGGAATAATGGAAGGATGCAGCTCTGGTTCATAAGATCCCTGTGGTGTGAGTTTAGCAAATGTGTCTTTCTTTCTGTTTCATATGTCTTTTGTAATGTTTCATAGTTCATTCATAATCGTTTCCAGCTGAATGCTTTACAGTAAGGGAGGTAGAACCCAATTTATTTGCTCTGCCTTGAGGAAGCGTTCAGTATTTGTGTAATTTTCTTCTGTTGGAAAGGATTCATTGTTTAATTCCCTTTTCAACTTTCTTCAACAGTCTTTACATTCCACATTATTTCAAATTTAATTGTTAAACTTCACTCCTATCTTGCCTTATGGAATAATCTGTGCCTTTGATTAAATCTCTGCTCTTGCTGTCTTTGCCCCATACAGCCCAGAAAACCCAGTCATTTATTAAAAACCTCATTCATATCTATTTACTAGCCTAAAATCAGTTCCCATTTTAAGTCATCTCGCACCCTATTTCTCATTTTATCGAGATTGACTGGAGAGAGCCCTCTCCTGTCCTCGTAGGGCTAGCTACGAGGCTGAGCTTGGTTTGATGTTGCCTCGAGTTTTTCCTTCTTCAGCTTGAGGCAGATTCGAGCGCTAACATGGTGGCGACCATACTGGGGAAAGTCTTCCCCGGTAAAGGATGACAAAGTTCAGATCTGATCATTGATGGTGAACAACGGTCAGACATTGCAAGGCTGAAATCATTCATCTGGCGACTTCATTCACTAACAAATCCAGGAATCAATGCTTCATGGTGACTTCACTGCAGGGAGATCAGTAGCTTCAAGATTTTCAAGATGGACCGAATCACGAGAAGATACGCTCCCATGAGCCGAGACCACATTCTAGGTTTTCCGAATAAGATGCCCAAGGTAGATTGGTCAAGGAGTCTGCCTACGTTTAATGATGATGGTAAGAAGGATGCTGCTTTACATCTGGTTAGATTTCACATGCATATTCGCAAGTTGAAAGTGGATTTTCCTGAAGATTGCTTGATGAAGATATTCCTGGCCACTCTGGAAGGTGAAGCCCAATCTTGGTATGAAAATTTGCCACTGGCCTGTATTTATTGTTTAAAGGATTTTCATGCCTTGTTCATTGAAAGATATCAAACATCTTATCCATCATTAAATTTAGTTCATAACTGTTGCAAACATGCTTCTACTTTTATTGAAAGCCTTGAGAAATATTATGAAGATGATAATTTCATGGATGATGAGATCATGGAAGCCTTGTATGAAAATCCATTTCAGCAGCATAGAGACGACCATGAAAATTTTCAGCAGGATCAAGATCTTAGTACACTGGAAAATCAAACAATTTTGCATCTTGACAGTCAACAGGAATTACATGAAATGGATCAGCAGTATGAGGAAAATCAGTATACTCCTTCACTTGAAATCAATGAAGACAATCATTGTTTGAGGAAAAGAAAACATAGGGTATTATCTCCTCTATCTGAAGACGAGATAGATCAACTCTTGAACGGTCCTGTTCCAGCTCAAGTTAACGCAGATCTGCAGTGTGCACATGGTCAAGAAGGTGATGGTGGAACTTCTTCCTTTTCTAAAAAGGATGACAGTCCTGTAAACAGCTTTATAGATCAGCAGGTTGAAGATTATATGGCTGAAAATGATGAAAGAGAATGTTCTATTTTAGATCTACCCACAGAAGAAGACAGCATGCAGATTGCAGATTGTGATAATGTCCAGTCAACTATTCCAGATCCAGATTCAGATTGTGATGACCAAGAATACCTTGTGCTGAATCCCATCCAGGAGAATTCTGCTGTCGAGATCATCTGGGATAAATACAACAGAGGTATGGATCCAAATGTTCTCATTTCATTAGAACACAACCTTCATGATGAGGTAATTCAGTCAGTTTATGCAAAACAAGACGAGATCTTCGTTCAAGTAAGTGAAAAAGTTTCCTTGGATGAATCGTTGGTAGATGATAGAAATGTCATTTTTGCGCTTCAAGAATCATCTGAAATTTATTTTTTCATGATTGAGGAATGTAATGATAATCTGACTGTCATATCATATGAAGATGACCTACAATACATTCAGACTGTAGAAGATCAGAACATTCAGGATTGCCTTTCAGATTCTTCTTCATATGTTTCATGCTTTGAAATGTTTTTCGAGGAGATCTGCTCATCTACCTGTTCAGAGTTTTTTGAAGCCCAGGAACATGATGAAGGAAGATCAGAAGCAGGAGAAAAGGACACCTTGTTTCTTCAACAAGAAGAAAATCTTCATGTTTTTCAGGATCAGTCAGCAGTGAAGGTGTTTATTGCAGTGTTTAGTGATGAAGGAGATCATGGTCAATTATGTTTTTTGATGCCCAGTTATCAGTACTTATTGTTGACCAGTAGATCTGATCAGGGAAATCAATCAAGAAGGCATCTGCATGATTGGTTACATTGGCATTATGATATAGTTTGATGGTATATTGTCTTGTAAGAAACACAGGCGGTTATGTACTGCCTGTAAGCTTTAAGTTTTAAGTTCAGGTCTTGAGTTAGTTTGCTAGAGTCAAGTTTTTTCAAGTCATTTCAGTTTGCCATCGAGTCGGTTTGAGTCAAGTTTTAAATCAAGTTCCAGTCAAATAAATTAATTCATCAGTCTTGTGTCGATTTCTTGCAATAATGGACTCCATAGCCCAATGGATGGAGGCACTTTCTGCTCTCCCAAAGATCTGCAGTTCTTGGCACCTCCAAGAAGCGGAAGCTGCCATCCCCATTGGAGCCAATGTTAGACTCGGCCTTGTCAGTCCTCCGCCAGAAGCCAAAATTCACCCAAAGTTCATTTCTCGTCATTCACGGTTATAAATGATGATTTTGGTCAGCAAAGAATCTGTTAGGATTTTTAGGTTTAGGGTTTTGACAATTTGGTTTGCAGAATGTTCAATAATGCCAAAGGCACGTAGGGAAGGTCGAAATATGTTTTCATGGTCAGTCATTTCATTATCATATGCTTGGAAATCTATTTTTCCTCAAAACTCTGTTTTGAGAAAAAATAAAGTATTTCATTTTCATGTAAATAAATCCAAGATATTCTAAATAGTATCAGTTGTAATAATACTTCATGAAGCCCTGGTTATCTTCAGGTTTCAGTAGCTCCAATACCTGCAGGAAATAAATCAAGAAAAATTCATCATTTCAAAGCCAAAAGTCAGAGGAAACTAGAAATCAGAGTTTGTGTCCAAGTTGTCAAAGTGCCAAGACTCTACAACTTTACAAAGTGAATTTGCCAAAATTAAAGTCATTAAGATATTTTCATTGATTGAAGGGCCATTTGCATCCAAAAAGATCGAATTGAAGGGTTAAAGGAAGAATTTTTTGTTTTGAGGCCAGAATTGTGCTGACAGTCAGCGCGCGGCGCATACAAAGAGCGCGCGGCGCACTGGGAATCATTTGTCAGTGCATTTTTGTGTGCACGCGGCGCACCAAACCAGTGCGGCACACTGGGAGTGCGCGCGGCGCGTTGAGCCCTCCAGCCCCAAACTCATCAGCATTCAGTGATTTTTAAATTTCAAACAATCTTTCCGCGCCAAAGATTGGGATAGGCCTGACAGGCTTTGGCGTTCTTTTCTTTTTCTTGGGAGTTATCTTCTTGTTCGAAAAGGGTCTTTTGGCAATGGGAAATATCCTCTTCTTGGCAGGAGTTATGTTAACAATTGGTATGAAGTCAACGACACAATTCTTTATGAAACAAAGCCATTACAAGGGTTCAATTGCCTTTGTCGTTGGATTTTTTGTGGTTCTTGTTGGATGGCCCGTCATTGGAATGATAATGGAAGTTTATGGCTTTATTGTTCTCTTCAGTGGTTTCTGGCCCACTTTTTTGATATTTTTGCAGAGGATTCCTGTTCTGGGCTGGTTACTCCAACAACCATTCCTTAGTTCACTTTTTGGCTATCGACAGAGAACGGTACCAGTATAAAGTGAAATAGTGTTTACGTACATACAGTTTTGCAACGAGCAGAGACAGGCCTGGGAAATTTTCGAGTCATTGGATGTCAAATATGTTTGGAGACGTGTTGTAGAATATCTGTGTGACAAGGCAGATTATGAAGAAATTGGATTTGCAAGATGCCGGCGGTGTTTTGTACATTAATTCCAGAATCTTTGGATGTGAACAATCTTCTCAAATGATTACTCCTTCGACACAGTTTTCTGCAATTCAGCATGAGAGGTTCCTTTGTTATGTCACCTGGAGTTTTTGATTTTCACCAAGATGAGATGTCTCGGGCCCCAAGTTTTACACTCAATTCGGACTTCCATGGTTCTCTTGTATTTGAATGCATGGTGACAAAGGAAAGGCATGTGCACGTTTTTACTGTAACCTAGTGCATATGGTTAAAATGACAAGGTAAACACGCCTAAATTTGAAACGTAGATACCTACCATAGCAGAAAAATAGGATTTGGTAGTCTATTTATGACTTCAGTTAGTAATTCATAGAGTCTACGCTCCAGGTTTGGTTTTCATTGGTCATTAGAAATTCTCAGCTGGAATAATGTAAGGCTTTTCTATCTTTAGAGCAGATGGATGATCCTTTTCTATCTTCATGGCTTCAGTTGAAACAACGCCCTATTTTGATTAATCTGTTATCACATCTCAAGGTTTATTTATTTGTATTGAAAACCATTTGTAAGGGAGAGTTCTGGCGTGTCGGAGAGATAACAGAGAGCTTCATTGTACAGCTTTGACAGATGAATAATGGAAGGATGCAGCTCTGGTTCATAAGATCCCTGTGGTGTGAGTTTAGCGAATGTTTTTTATTTTTGTCTCATATGTATCTCGTTATGTTTTTCATTTCATTCATAATCGTTTCAAGCTGAAAGCTTTTGCAGTAAGAGAGGTAGAATCCAATTTGTTGCTCTGCCTTGGGAAGTATTCAGGATTTGTGTATTTTCTTCTGTTTGGAAAGGATTCAGTGTTTAATGCCCTTTTCAACTTTCTTCAACAGTCTTTACATTCCACATTATTTCAAATTTAATTGTTAAAATTCACTCCTATCTTGCCTTATGGAGTAATCTGTGCCTTTGATTAAATCTCTGCTCTTGCTGTCTTTGCCCCATACTGCCCAGAAAACCCAGTCATTTATCAAAAAACCCCTTTCCTATCAATTTACTAGCCTAAAATTAGTTCCCATTTTAAGTCATCTCGCATCCTATTGCTCATTTTATTGAGATAGACCCGGAGAGAGCCCTCTCCTGTCCTTGTAGGGCTAGCTACGAGGCAAAGCTTGGTTTGATGTGGCCTCGAGTTTTGCCTTCTTCAGCCTGAGGCAGACTCGAGCGCTAACATAGTGGCGACCATACTGGGGAAAGTCTTCCCCGGTAAAGGATGACAAAGTTCAGATCTGATCATTGATGGTGAACAACGGTCAGACATCGCAAGGCTGAAATCATTCACCTGGCGACTTCATTCACTGACAAATCCAGGAATCAATGCTTCATGGTGACTTCACTGCAGGGAGATCAGTAGCTTCAAGATTTTCAAGATGGACCGAATCAAGAGAAGATACGCTCCCATGAGCTGAGACCACATTCCAGGTTTTCCGAATAAGATGCCCAAGGTAGATTGGTCAAGGAGTCTGCCTACGTTTAATGATGATGGTAAGAAGGATGCTGCTTTACATCTGGTTAGATTTCACATGCATATTCGCAAGTTGAAGGTGGATTTTCCTGAAGATTGCTTAATGAAGATATTCCTGGCCACTCTGGAAGGTGAAGCCCAATCTTGGTATGAAAATTTGCCGCTAGCCTGTATTTACTATTTAAAGGATTTTCATGCCCTGTTCATTGAAAGATATCAAACATCTTATCCATCATTAAATTTAGTTCATGACTGTTGCAAATATGCTTCTACTTTTATTGAAAGCCTAGAGAAATATTATGAAGATGGAAATTTCATGGATGATGAGATCATGGAAGCCCTGTATGAAAATCCATTTTAGCAGCATAGAGACGATCATGAAAATTTGCAGCAGGATCAAGATCTTAGTACGCTGGAAAATCAAACAATTTTGCATCTTGACAGTCAACAGGAATCAAATAGTTGCATCCCTTCGCCCCCGCTAGCCAGCCTTTTTCCTTCTGAATCTCCTTCTACAAATAGTCCCCACGCGCCTCTCCACCCTCCTGGGTCGATTCCACCCGATATCAACCCCCTTGGCACCATTCCTCCTGTCCATTACCCTGCTGGACAGATACCTTTCCTTGCCCCCCTCCCGAAATTTATTCCGTTCTTATCTTGGCCACTTTATCCCTCCCCAATTTGACCTTGGGTATACCCGCCTGGTACCTTGACCCTCCAGCCACTACCCTGCCTGGTCAGCCCAAACCATATCTTGCTTTGACCCTGGTTCAACCAATCCCCATGTCTTCTCCCACTGCAACGATACCTCAGTCACCTCATCAGGAACCCTCTCCTATTGCGACCGCTTCGGGTAAGAATAGCAAAGCTCGTAGGGGGGCATTAAAGGACAAGGCTGCCCCGACAAACTTTACCCCCTCTCGGCCCCCAAAGCATCCCATCCAGTGTGCTTTGTGTGACGTTGTCGGTCATGCCACCCATACCTATCTCGAATTACCACTCCTCAAGACCATGGTCAATGACACGTTCCCAAAATCCGATATCCCTGAGGTCTACGTCACCATACCGGATTCCCTTCTGAAACTTAAACATTTGCGCACTAATCACCCTTGTTCTTTGTGCGATTTCCATGGACATTATACCCACCTTTGCCCCCGCCTTAATGAGTATCGTTCTTTTTTAGCCGCATACTGCCAATTCGAAGCCACACTTGCCCATAATCCTTCTTCACTAGCACCAGACCTCCTATCTACCCCAATTAAAATTTCCCATCCTGATATTGAAATGACCGAACCTTCAGCGACTATTTCTTACCTTTCCTCATCACCGCGTTTCCCGGCAACCGACCCCTTAGTGCCTTCCCCCGATGTTTCGCCTACCCACTCATCTGCTTACTCCTCTGTCACCCCGCATGACGGTGCACATGTAAGCCTTTCCCCTCACAATCAGGTGTCTCATATTTCCACCTCATCAGGTCACCCTATTCCCTCCACTCTTCCCCTATTCCAGTCAGATGAAGACATCATGGAAGCCATGACCGAACTTGATTTTCCGTGGGATGATATGCACCATCGTGCATACTTCCTTCCACATCAATCCCATGACCAATATGCTGTCGAATCTAAAGACTTCATTCCCGATAAAGTCGATTGGTTCAAAAATCCCATCCCTGCACCGGGCGCTTTCAAAGAAGGCAATATGGCCAATATCTCTCCTACCATCAAAATCGACATTTCTGTCAAACCAGGTATCGAAGAACATATCACCATGGGCGCCCAATGCACTCCGAAAGAAATTGAAGCCTACACCAAACTCTTCAAAGAATTCTGTGATATTTTCGCCTAGTCCTACTTAGAAATGCTCGGACTCGATCCTGCCATTGTCGAACACCATATCGACACATGGCCTGATGCCACTCCAGTCTGTCAAAAGTTGAGACCCATTCATCCCACCAGATGTGAAGCCATCAAAGCTGAAATCAATAAGCTCCAGCAGGCTGGTTTCATTTATCCCTTCGAATACACCACTTGGGTGTCCAACCCCATTCCCGTCCTCAAGAAACAAGGCACAATCTGTGTTTGCACCGACTTTCGTGATCTGAACAAAGCTTGTCCCAAAGACAACTTCCCCACACCATTTATTGACCAAATCATTCATGAGTGTGCAGGGCACAAGGTTCTATCCTTTATGGATGGCTTCTCCGGATACAACCAAATTGTTATCCGTCGTGCTGATCAACTTAAAACCGCGTTCATTAGTCCGTGGGGCACTTTCGCATACCGAGTTATGCCATTTGGCCTTAAGAACGCCGACGCCACTTTTCAACGAGCCATGTCTTATTGTTTCCATGACTTAGCTCATATTATCCTTGCCTATTTAGACGACTTTATTGCACATTCTAAACATCGGGCGCAACACCTCCATGATCTGCGTACCATTTTCCTCCGATGTCGCAAGTATAACATTCACCTTAACCCATTGAAATGTGTCTTCTGCGTTCCTGCCGGTCGTCTCCTTGGCTTCATAGTATCTAAAGACGGGATAAATCTCGATCCTTTGAAGGTTCAAGCCATTCTTGAACTTCCTATTCCTTCTACCTTACACCAGCTACAAAGTCTCCAAGGTAAAGCTAATTTTCTTTGCCGATTCGTTCCTAACTATGCCACTATTGCACATGGTTTCCTTAGACTTCTTTGATCTCACACCCCATTTGTCTAGGATACCTATGCTCAAGAGTCTTTTGATGCCCTCAAGCATGCTCTCACATCTGCTCCCTTGATCCGTCCTCCTGACTTTGATCGAGATTTCATCCTATACATCTTCGCTTCCACCTATTCAGTTGCTGGTGTCCTTATTCAAGAGGATGATAACAGTATCGAACATGTGATCTATTATGTCAATAAGAACCTTGTCGGTCCACCTGTGTCCTACTCACATGAAGAAAAATTAGCACTAGCTGTCGTGTTCTCGATCCAAAAAATGCGTCATTATATCCTCATGCGTTCCACCAAGGTTGTGACTGATTCCAACCCCATGGCTTTCCTATTGAGTCAACGCATCCTCAGTGGGAAGTATGCTCGTTGGGTCGTTATCCTCCAAGAATTCGACCTTGAGTTTGTCACCCCAAAAAGTAAGAAAGGTTTAGTCCTCGCTGAACTCATTTCTGATTTGCCTACCGGGACGCAAGATACTCCAATTCATGATACTCTTCCCGATGAACATTTATTTTCCATCACCACCGATGATCCTTGGTACGGTGACATCCTTACTTACTTGCGAACCCAAAATTTTTCCCTTCATCTTGATCGTGATGCTTGACGATGTATCCGACACCAAGCCTCTCACTACCTTCTAATTGGCGACGACCTTTATCGTCGTGGAGTAGATACTGTCCTTCGTCGTTGCCTCAGACACGCTGAAGCCGAGCAAGTCCTCAATGCCTGTCATAGCGGTGCTTGTGGTGGCCACCTCTCCGGCCTCGCCACTGCCCAAAAAATCATGCGTGCTGGGTATTTTTGGCCTTATCTCTTCAATGATTGCATTGAAGCAGTCAAACACTGTTCCAATTGCCAACATTTCGCCCCCAAGGCGCGAGCTCCTCCCGCTCCCCTCCATCCTGTCGTCACATCTGGTCCTTTTTGTAAATGGGCCATTGAATTTATGGAATGTCGACCTCCATCTGCTGGTAACCACAAATATATCATCGTGGCGGTTGACTATTTCACTAAATGGGCCGAAGCTATGCCAACATTCAACAATACGGCAGCCACCGCAGCCCTCTTTTTCTTTAACCACGTCATTGCTTGATTCGGAGTTCCAAAACAATCAGTCTTTGACCATGGCCGACATTTTGAAGATGATATTTGGCATGAGCTATCCTCCCTATTGGGTTTTGAGCACCAATATTCATCTTCCTATTACCCCCAAGGTAATGGCCAAGTTGAAGCGGTCAAAAAAATTCTTAAGACCATGCTTCAACGAACAATGAATAAGCACAAAACCAATTGGCATCTCATGCTCTTCCCTGATTTGTGGGCTTATCGTACTTCTGTTAAAACCGCCACTGGTTTCACTCCTTTCCACCTTGTCTTTGGCGAGGAGGCAGTCTTACCGATTGAGTGTGAAATCCCTTCCCTTCACTTGGCCGTCGAACTTCTCCCTAATACCCAACCTCTAGAACAACGACTTATCATGCTTGAGCGCGCCTCTGAAGACCATCGTGTTTCATTGCAAACTCTTGAAGCGGCCAAAAATCGCACCAAAGCTCAGTATGACCGAAAAGTACACCCTCGCACCTTTCATGAAGGTGACCTTGTTCTAGTATATGACCAGGCCCACAATACCCTCGGTCATGGGAAGTTCGACTCATTATGGCTAGGTCCTTACATTATCAGTAAAAACCTTGGTAAGGGGGCATATATTTTAGAGGACTTTGAAGGCCACATCCTTCCTAATCCTCGCAATGCACACTATCTTAAGAGATATTACCCTTAGAATTTCCCGTTCGAAATGCATGTTTTATTTTCTTTTAGATAGCCAGCATCTATTTTTTTTCGCACTTCGCTACTTCACCAGGACACCTGTTGTCCATGAAGTCTTACTTCACCTCTCCTCAAAATCGGATTTTCTCACTTACAACACATTTCTTTGGGGGCACCACTTTGCCTCCATACTCATTCTTGTTCGTGTCAATTTCCGTCATGAGATACCATTTTGTACTCATGTTTTTTATGGTCCCCTTTGGATCTTCCCCCATTTCATTATCATCATTAGTGTCCGTCTATTAGTCGCTCTACTATTTTCTCTCATGCCTTTGTTGGGGATCCCTTATTGCCTCACCTATGGCAAACCTCCTTATGTCGACATCAACTCATTTACTCCAGAAGCCAGGTCTAGAGGGCAGTGTACCTTGGTTCGAGCTCCTTTCAACATGATCTTGATCCGTATACTTGATGGTCCAGTGATGCAGCAACAGCTATTGGTGATTCCCGGGTGTGTGTGAGATGTTTTAACCCTCATGAGGGGGTGGCCCTGCAGGTAACCCCCCACATGCTCGGACGACTTCTTCATTTCAGCCCTTGATGCAGCTCCTTCCATTTGATGATATCAGCCTGAGCCGTTGGCTGTGCCTTTTCGACTTGCATGTATCAGTCAGATTTTGCGAGCCCTTCCTCGTGTGTAGGGGGCATTTGGGTTGTATTTGTATCTCATGTATTCAAATATTATTGTATAAGTCCTGACTGTTATTCCAGGCACAACTTGTATGTGGGATTCATCCTTCTATTTTTCTGCCTTGTATTTATGCCAACATGTACTTTCTAGTTCGGTTCCTTGTTTACTGGACATACTATTCTTTTGTACTTTGTCTCGGCGGGCATAGGTATGCCTCCCCCGCCGCCTTTAGCACAGGTACCACTTCATAAACTAGAGACTTGTTGCACCTGTAAGTCTCGTCTCCTCAGGGTATAGTCCTTTAACACATTCGACTACCTTACATTTCTCTCTCTGACTTCCCTCTTGATGTCTAGTGATTGAGTTCTTACAACGTACTTCGGTCATATGATTTGCTCCTAACACTCGTGCGTTGGGGGGCAATCTGTTACATCATTTTTTGGTCATCTAACCTATTATCATTAGATGAACCCAAGTATAACATGTAAGATCAATTTTACCCTAAGTAAAATTGCTTTCACTATGTGAAATAACTTAGTAAAACACCTTTATTAAGTTGTTTATGGTCTAAATAGGAAACCCCAAAAGAAAATAATAAACAAATCTATATTTGTTTATAGTTCTTGGTCATATTTAACCAAAAACAAGGAAATCAATTAAATAAATCCTTATTTATTTTATTATTTCCTAGGAATAAGTTATTTAAATCCTTATTTAAATAATACTCCTAGTTAAATTTGACTAAATCATTCATAAATAATTAAATAAATCATTATTTATTTAATTATATCCCCACCATTCCCTTAAAATAATAAATAAATCATTTATTTATTTATTATTTATAAATAAAGGAATTGACCCAAGTCAAAAATCATTTTCCCTCCAACAAATATAATAAAATATTCCTAAAGGGTGTTTCTAGAATTTGATTAATAATATTTTATTCATGCACCAAGTTCTAGATCACCCTAATATTTTGTTATAAATAGAAGGGTTTTCCCCATTCATTAGTCACCTTCCATTGCATTAGATCACTCTGGATCTATACTTGGTCACATTCTCCATTTTTGCCTTGTGAGCTCCCTTTGAGTTCTATGTTTTTCTGGGTTTTCTACACCAACAAGAGAGAGAAATTTTAGATCTGAAATGCTAAGGACTTTCAAGAACCCATTCCATTGAGGAGAACTGGAAAACACCTTTCTTGTTTTCCTCTCAGGTGCCCCTTTTTAATATAATATAAAAATTCTTTCAAATACATTGTTCTTGTCTTGTCTATTGGATGCATGGAGCCACATTTTACTTTATCTACTTAATGTCTTTTATGCTTAGATCTGGATTTGTGCAGCATTATTTGGATCACCTAATTGCAGATTTAAAGATATTTGGCAGCCATAATCAATGTTAGGGCTATTTGATATGTGTAACTAAAGTGGTCTTTTACGACGAAATATTCATACTAACATCAACAACATCAGATATCAATAGGGGTGTTAGCATGGAACATTTTTGCATCTTCATTGGCTTGATTTTGATCTTGGTTCCGGGCCTATGGGCCCCTACCACCACCCCCACCTCTATGACACCACATTTGTAATCATTTCATAATGTTTTTCCTACCACTTCAAACATGTTTAACCCTCAAATGCAACCAACAAATATTACCCTCAAGACTGTCAAGAAGCCACAAATCTGAGAATGGAAACCACACACTGGCTTGAACGTTGTATAATTGACCTCCTAGACACATGAAGCAAGAAAATGAGGCATTAGGTCCCATGGGTCGTGAGGTTCCAATCACTACTCCTACAAATTTGTTCAAACAAGGGATTCCTTCACCACCCGAAGAGTTCAAAGACTCTTGCACCACTTCGAAGCTACCAAAGATACTAATTTTTTTGAAATAAATCCCTTTTCCATAGACACAAAATAAAATAATATTCACATATTCATCTGCATAGCTCGAAGCTTTATGAGGTTTAATAGATACACCGATAACCAAGATAACCAAGGGATAAACCTCTCCCACAAATATAAGCCATTGATATCTTCAGTCCTGAGGCCTAACAAACCCAAAATTCCAAAGAGGAGCTACGTAACTAAGAAATTCCTAGGCTAGAGAAGAAGGAAAGAATGCCTCAAGTGGGCCCTCAAAATAGTGACCCCCTTTGTCATAAGAGAAAAATAAAGCACAAATAGAGCTCACTCCCTTTTATAACTTAAACACGACAGGATCTAGGCAGTGAAAGAATTTTCCAAACAGGAGTAAAACCAAGAAATTAACCAGAGAAAGCTACCAACAATGAGACTAGATGACCATCCAAATCCCAAACATTAGAATTCTAGACAGAGTCAAGGAGATTCAAGCAAGGCAAGGAGAGAGAGAGAGCCTTGAGACAACATACCCTTGAATCTACATGCACATAAGGCAAGTTTGGCCCATAGGTGTTTGTGTCAATGACTTGTCCCAAATCCAAACTTCATTATCATTGCACGACTGTAACTTTCCTAACTACTAATAACTGTGATACATACAAACCGGCCCCTTGTACCTGGTTGTGAAGAGGAGTGAGTATAAAAACTAGCCCTCCTAGATGTCAGAGCACAACTTGGTCCTCCGACAAAAATGCCTCCAATACCTTCGCAAACTAGCTAGCATGAGTGAACCTTAATCGCGACACTTCCTTAGTTGACATCACATGCAACATCATACACAAGGGTGGACACTTTGTCTTTGGGAGAGAATGTCGCACATTCTCAAACCGCCTAGGGTGGTGGGAAAGAATGAATCTCGAACACTTCCTTAGTTCACATCATATGCAACACCGTACACAAAGGTGGACACTTTGCCTTGGGGAGTTAATGTCGCACATTCTCAAACAGCCTAAGGTGGTGGGATTTTCCCAATGTTAAAACTCATCTTTCTATCCAAAATTAAAACTGATCCGAACCTAAACTCAGCTAATTTAAAAGAAAAACAAGATATCCCACTGTAATTAATAATTCATTCATAAATAAATCGAAACTAAAGTGGGTCTCATAAATGGATATGGATAGAGAATGTTTATTTCAATGCGTTAAAGAAACAAGTCCAATATTTAAAAGCTAGGCCCTCGCAATAGGTCACTACACGTGCAAAGCGGAGATTGTCGGCAACCAATCACAAGCATCTGAAAATTCACTAAAATCACTCATAAATAGAGACATGCACCAAGAAGCAGTTTGCTTCTGATCGCTGTCATAAATATTCAGGTAAATTTTTGGTGGTGCCATAAATATTTACTAACATCCAATAGTTCTTCCTTATTGGTCTAAGTAAAAGCGATCAAATATCTTATTAAGAAAAATACAATATAGGTTATATTGCATTAAAACTTCGCTATAGATATTGGCATATCTTGGACGGTGACATGAACATTTAACTCATATTTTTGGACTTGGATGGAGACATGAACATTTAACTCATATTTTTGACTATCAAATGAGTTTCACAGATTCTGTGACCGTAAATTTTTATTTTTGGAGAGACAAATTTTTTTTTTTTAAATGACAAAAATAATTGACTGTGACAAACATTTATGTTTGATTTAAAAAAAAAGAAAAAAGATGAAGGTGACCGCGAAATAAATCGTTGTAGATATTTTAGATGCATTAATGTTGTTTTTATTATGAAATAAACAGATGTAAATCTATTTAATATTTTTTTGGTAAATATGATAAAGGTGACCGCGAATGAATTCGTAGTAGATATTTTAGATGCATTAATGATGTTTTTATATTATGAAGTAAACAGCAGTAAATTTATTTAATTTCTTTTTGGTAAATATGATTTTAGATAGGGTTGGAACTTTGCTTATAAACTTTTGGTTTTAAAACTGTAATTATTATAAAAATTTAATATAAAGAAACAATAAGTTCCTCAAAAAGCCATAAAAATATTTTATTTAAAGATAATAAAACTATTATCACAATAATCTATGTCCGCAGAGATTTATTATATGCTCACAATATTCTCTGCCGAGGCACATCATTAAAATATTTTGTAATACATTATTGTTAATAAATTTTAAATATAATGTGTTATAACACTTTAAGTTAGTTTATTACTTTTTATGTAATAATTCTTTTATATTTTAGTTATTTTAATTAAAAAAATTTCTTATTATAAAATAAATAAAAAAACATATTAATTTATAAGTAAAATAACTGACCGTATATTTATTTTAAATTTAAATATATAAGAACAATAAAAAATTTAGTGATGTCTTCTTTTTTTTCAAAATAATTTTTAATTTAATGATTATTTTTTTCATTTACAATAAATTGGAAATTAAATTAATATAGTTTTTTTAAATTTTATTTTATACATAAATATTGGCAGCACATATTTATGTAGGTAGTGAACAAAATCTTAAAATGATAAAACTTTCAAAATCACTATCTGCTGTTCAAAAACAAAAATGCTTAGCTTTATTCAAAGAGTTTATTGATGTCTTTGCCTGGAGCTCTGAGGATCTCAAAGCATATGACACTAGTATCATACAACATAAAATCCCAATCAAAGAAGATCAGAAACCATTCGAACAGAAGCTCCGTAGAATAAATCCAGTTCTAATGCCTCTGATTGAGAAACATGTTAAAAAGATGTATGATGCTAAAATCATAGTTCCTCTCAGATATTCTAAATGGGTGTCTAATATAGTGCCTACTAGGAAGAAAACTGGAGAAATCAGATTATGCATTGATTTCAGAAATCTTAACAAGGTCTCTCTAAAAGACAACTAACCTTTGCCAAAAATGGATCATATATTAAAGAAGGTAGTAGGGTCTAGTAGGATTTACTTATTAGATGGTTTCTCAGGTTATAACTAGGTCTTAGTGCATCTTGATGATCATGATAAAACAAATTTCACTACTCCATTGGGGACCTTCACGTATGTGAAAATGCCCTTTGGGTTAATGAATGTTGGGGCCACATTTCAAAGAGAAATAGATATTGCCTTTATTGATGAGATTGGTTGTTTTATTGTGATTTATCTAGATGATATAACTGTCTATTCAAAAACTGACGAGGAACATTTGTTACATCTGAGAAGAATGTTTGAAAAATGTAGAAGGTTTGGAATTTCATTAAATCCTTAGAAAACAATTTTTGGCCTTGAAGAAGGAAAGCTTCTTGCTCATATTATTTCTAAAGATGGTATTAGGATTTATTCCAGTAGAATTGAAGCCATATTAAAAATCAGTCACCCTAGAAAAATTAAGGAGCTTCAATCTTTTATTGGCAAGATTAACTTCTTAAGGATATTCATTCCTAACCTTGCAGAAATTCTCAGAATTATAACAAATATGCTGAAAAAAGATTCATAAATTAGATGGAGTATTGAGGCTAGACAATCTTTTGATTTGGTTAAACACACATTGACAAAAGCACCAGGGTTGATTAGTCCAAATTTTACTAAAGATTTCATTATCTTCTCTTTTGCTTTTGAACACATTGTTGCAGTTGTCTTGCCACAGAAAAATAATGAAGGATTTGAACAACCCATTGCATTTTCAGTAAGGATTTAAGAGATGCATCTTTGAAGTATAACATAATGGAAAAACAAGCCTTTGCATTGATTAAATCAATTAAATACCTTAGATTATATATCTTTCATTCCCATATAATTTCTTATGTACCCAATTTAGTGGCCAAGGCTATTTTAACATAGAATGGACCTGACGGTAAACGAAGTAAATGGATTGTTGTCATTCTTGAGTATTACTAATAAATCAAACCCACCAATTTAATCAAAGGACAAGGACTGGCCAAATTGATGGCTGAATCAAATTTCAATGCATTATATATCAACTTTGTTGCTCCATTAGATGATTAAGAGTAACAGGCGACTCCACAGATTGATGAAGCATTTTTGAACTCACCTACCTGTTATATGTTTTATTCAACTTAAATGCTCCTCCTGGTCTAACAAAAACAAAGGCAATATTTTTAAATTTAAATGCAGTTAAGTTTTGCATCATAGATTATGTTTTATATTGGAAAGATGCTAGTTTTATTTTACTTAAGTGCTTGTTGAAAGATGATGCAGAAAGAACCATGCAGGAGTTCCATGAAGGTGATTGCAGCAAACATCTATACTGGAAAACCACTGCTAACAAAATACTCAGAGCTAGTTTCTACTGGCCTACCATTTTCCCTGATATTCACAAGAAAGTAACATCATGCCATAAATTCCAGATATTTGAAGAAAAAAGAAATATTTTACCCCTGCCATTAAAGCCTATGTCAGTTGAAAGCCCTTTCCAATAGTGGGGACTGGATTTCATTGGTGAAATCCATCCACCTTCCTCTGCCCATCATAAGTGGATTCTCATAGCCATTGATTACTTTACTAAGTGGATTGAAGCCACACCTTCCAGACGAGCCACTGATGCTGTCATCATTAAATTGCTTGAAACCAATATCCTCTCTAGATTTGGCAGTCCTAGAAAACTTATTACTGATAATGTTGTAGCCTTTAAATCTAATAAAATGATTGAATTTTGTAGTAAATACCACAGTACTTTGGGACATTCAACAACTTATTACCCTCAGGGTAATGGGTTGGCTGAATCCTCCAATAAAACCTTAGTAAATATCATTAAAAATTTGTTAGAGGATAACAAAAAGTCATGGCACAACAAGTTATATAATGCACTTTGGGCTGATAGATTAGCTTACAAAGAAGTCAATTGGCATGTCACCATACCAATTGGTTTATGGGATGGATGTTTTTTTTCCATCTTCTTTAGGAGTTCCAGTGATGAAGATAATTCAATAATTGCAGGTTGAGCCAAATGTGACACATAGGAGGATTAATCAGACTATTCAGTTGCAGCTGTTAAGGGCAGAAGTCTACAATAAAACTCAACTCATCCAATAAAATGTCAAAGCAAGACAAAGGCAATTTGGGTGACATAGTTTTGAAGTGGGATTCCAGTAGAGAAGACAAAGGCAAACATGGGAATTTTGATAACCTTTGGAAGGGACCTTACATAATTTATTATTTCAGTGGACACAATGCATTCTTTCTCAAAGATCTAGATGGAGCTGAAATGCTTGGTGGTCTTGTCAATGGCAAGATGTTGAAACACTACTTTTCTTAGCATAAATATTTTTCTTACATCATTGTAAACATCATAGTATTCATTGTTTTGATTGGGTAACTTATTGACTGAAGTTGAAGCCCGCAGAGAAGGCCCTAAGCTTTAATTGAAATGGTACCATAAGTATTTTAATAGCAAATAAATCAGATGCAGACATTGCTGAAATAAAGACACTCAAGGCTATTGATCATGAGTTCTTGACACTTCACATGGAGAAGTACCATCCCTAGCTAGAGCCACTGTTAGGGTCTTATAAATTACAGGATCTCAAGGTGATTGAGCATTTTGTTTCAGTATTTTACATTGTAAATAATTTTCATTATGCAAATGATTTCCAAAAAATTATATATAAAATAAAATGAAAAGAGGTTATATCAAAAAGAGAAAAATTGAAAAGAATGAAAATAAAATAAGAACCCCTCAAAAGAAAAAATAGAAATAACACTAAAAGCACTGCAAATTCAAATGCCACTACTGATAGATTAGTTTTCTTTATATCATCAAATAATATTGTGTGAAACTTGTTCAAAATGCCACAATGAATAGATTTATGTTCAAATCATATAGCTTAATCATGATTGAACAAATGTGAATTTTTGTTAATTAGGTTAGCGAATAAATATTTGCCAAACCATTTAATCTTGGTAAATCAGTAGTTAGGTAGAAACTTAATTGATTCAACTGCTTACTATGAATCAATAGGAGAAATAAGTGATAGAGTAGATTACATTTTTTCATTAAAAAAATGATGTGGGTTTGCTAGCCTATATGCACCCTTAGAAGGAAGAAGAGAAAAATGTTAGTCTAGCAAAAGAAATAAAGTTCAATAGGTAGGTAGAAGTTTTTTTGGAGATTTAGAAAGGATTAGAATGGTTATCCTAAAGTTTGGTTTTCAAAATGTATCTATGCATATAAAAGGAAAAGGTGATACCATTACTTTATCCTAACTCTAAGTATTTGGGCGCATAAATGAAAATCTTGGCATATTAAACATATGTCCTAAGTTTTTACTTTCATTAAAACCTGCCACTACCCGACAACCCATCAATAAATATCACTTTAAAATCCACCCATATATCCACCCTTCATCTTACCCACTCCCTATCTAATGGTCCACAATAATATTCAGCCCCCCCTCTCTATATGAGCTTTACTGCCGAGGGGCAGGTGGGGTCCAAAGAAAGTTGTTTATTTTGGGCCCACGGTGACATGGAGCCTTCTCCGCATTTCGCATCCCCCTCCGATCATACCACTTACCACTTCATACCTCCCCTCCCCCCCCCCCCTCCCAAACAACTTTATCCACCATTCCTAAACCACTCACCTATCCGTTGCGCCCGCCAGTCTCATCGCACCAGCTTATATGCCTGTTTCCAATCACATCCCTTCCCATGGAAATCAATCTATTAATGCATTTAATTAAACAAATGACCATTAATATAACATATCCACACCATAATCAATGGAAAAATCCAACTGTGTATAAAACCAGGCACTATAAACCAGTTTAACCTTTACTTTTCTCATTTTTCTGCCAATTCCATTGTTTTTGACAGGTTTTACAGTGCTCATGTTTGATTCATCTGTTCAACGCCTACCCTAGCATTGTGTTCACTGCACCTTCTTCAACCAATCTAGAGCATTACACAGTCCTGGTAAACCTGTTCCTTACTAAATTCCTTTGAATTCCTCTAAAATTAATTCATAATGCCTCCTAAGAAGAAAAGCCAGGAGGAGCCATTTAACCCTCTGATCCATCCCCCTGTTGATTTAGACCATGTCCGTCTAGCTGACAGAGACTATAAAATCCATGAAACTCTCTGTGAATTTGAACTATTCGAGATGTATTGTTGGTTAGAGGACAAATACATAGATAAGTCGGCTGAAATTGGACTGTGGGAGTCAAACTTACCACATTATATTTTCCCCCAACCCACAATGCCCTTGAATTCATCCAAAAATGTCAGGCCTGCTACATACCTAGCCAAAGAGCCATAATTTCCCCTACAGGTGAAATTCTCTTCACCATCATTGCACAGTCCATTGATAAAATGATGCAGGCCACTTCTGTAGAAAATGGCACCCCTTTCTCCCTAGAAGCCCTTAATGAATTGTATCAGAAACTGGATTTTTCCAAAAGGGATAAAACCTTTGAAATTTTTCTACCAGAAGATACTCAGTTGCCTAAAAAGAACCCTCACATACTCTTCCTCCATCTTCCCTGACAAAGCCAAGAAAATCATCACAGTCATTTCATACCTCCTTGACTACTATTTTGACCAATGGATAGATGAGCCAATCATAGTTTTCCTCTCCATATTTTTCACAAATTCTAAACCAGCTATCATTTTCAATTTTAGCCAATTCATAGCAGATAGTATTCATGAAAAATTTGTCAAATTTCAGACAGAGGAAGTGTTTAAATATTCCTCAGTTCTAGTGTACATGTTTCTATATTTCCAAGCAGATAGGTTTATATTTGCAATGCAGAAATTGGATGATGATAGCAATCAACATTCAATCATGTTCTGGACCACATTAGTAATGAAAGAGCAAAAGGAGTATTCATACAAACAGTTCATTGAACTATTTGTACATCCAGCAATGAGCCTTCTTAGCAATAGAACTGAACCAAGAGTTAGTGAAGACATCAACAGGATTCTACATCTATCAGATCAAGTAAAGAAAAAATACTGGTATTTCTACCAGAACTGCATAGAGTTGAGAGTTTATGGTTGTGAGCTTGATCCTTACAAGCTTCCAAAATTCCTCCCAATGAGGATTTTTGCCTTAGAATACATCAGACAAATGTTGAATGCTGATGAAATCCACTTTGTATCAGCAAAGAAGGAATCAAAGTTCAGGATCAAAACACAGATCGAGCCATTCATTTACAACAACAGGTCAATAGGGGAGGAAGCATACAAGATCTTGAAGGAAATGAAGTTTAGACTCATCTTTACCTGGTCCTATGATCCATTGGGAACCATTTCAAAATTAAGGGTAGAAAACAAGACTACTCCTTATATACATACTCATAGGCCAGAAATAGAGAAGTACATGAACTAGTTGCAGTGGGCTGAAAACACTTTGCAGGAAGCTGAGGAACAACTAGTCTCAACATCAACATCGCAGACTCCCATTCCACAGGAAAAAGCAGGGAAAAGGCAGAGAGAAGAAGAGTCACCTTCAGTGATTGACACTACAAGCAAGGAGTTCAAGATAATGTACATGAAAATGACCAAACTTAATCCTAAAGTCAATCTAGATAAATATTCACAACAGGAGGTTGTCATAATAACTAAGGAGACATCTACATACTCTCAAGTTGGTGGCCAATCCACCCTTACTCCTACTACTTCTACAACTTCACAGGACCAACAATAAGCTATTTAGAGAACTAAGGTTGTCCCAAGGGAGAAATAGAAGACATTGTTTAATACCTTCAAGGAAATAAAATTGAAGAATGATATTTTGAGGAACAATACATACACTCAATTCTAGAACCAGACTTCCAGTTCTCAGAGTAGGTTGATATCATCTTTTGACTCTGAGAAAGGTAAAATGAAAATGACCTTTCTTGAGGCACAATTTTCACAGCCTAAGACAACAACTGATTACAAGAAAAATTCATTTGAGTTTGACATCAAAGACATTCATCCCATTGATAAAATGGAGATTCACAAGCAAACAGGTGAAATGATTTCCTCTACTTTAACTAATACAACCATGAGTTTATCTAAATTGCAGTTTTCCTTGGCAAACATTCAGTCACAGCTAAAGATGGAGTCTCCTCTCTTACCAAGGATACAAGGATAAAATATTTGGAGGACTTGGTAGTTAAGACAAGATATGATCCCTCTAACATGAATGTTGTAGAGGATATAATAAAGAAGAAGAATGTTGACATAGTAGCATTGAGGAAACAACTGAAGTTGCCAGCAATAGAAGACCCCCTCACCAAAGACATTGAAGAAACATAGTCTCAAAAGACTGATATGATGAAGCTCATCATGGAGCAAAATGCACAGTTGAGATAAATGGAGACAAAAATGGAAAAAATGATCAAAGAGAGGGAGAAAACTACAAAAATTTCCATGGTTCTGTTGGATGTTGTACCTCTTACAACCATCCCCGCAACTACAACTTCTACAACAAGAACAACAGATGGTGCAGAATAGTTGATGAAGGCAGTGGAGAATTTGATCTAGATAGGGGAAAGCAAGAAGCCGCAAGATCAAGTCAAAGTGTTACATGACCAGAGATTAAGGACTGAAACCTCTGGGCAGATATTACGAATCCTATTAATGAAATCTAGCCCTGCATCCAGATTATCTTTGAACAAAAGGATTTAATTCATAAGGAAAATGATGCTATCAAAACTATCAAAGAAGAACTCGAAGATATGCATGTTACATCATAAAACATCATTAAGTTCCTAAACTCCAAGAATAGAAATGATCTAGATGACTTGGGAGTGGATGACAGAATAGAGACCGTCTTAGAAGTGAAGAGTATTCTTACCAAGAAGAATCTGGTTAGTTAGTTAGAAGAGAAATTCCATGGTTTAGAGATAGCAGTGAATAGATTCTTCAACAGGATTGAGCCTTTAACATAGAAGGTTATACCTTCTCTGTTTGTTATTAATGATAAGTTAATAGCTTAGGAAGGTTATGTGAAGAAATTGAAAGAAATTATTGTTGAAGTTTGCAACAAGAAACAGTGAAATTGGCATCCAGATACAACATCCTTGATCCTAGTGAAAATTAAGCACCTACAATAGGTGGGGCCCACACAAGCTATTTTTAGGTGGATTTCTATTTATAGATGCATGAGAAAATTCTATTTATAGATGAGGTCTATTTATAGATGTATGTGCAAGTTCTATTTATAGATTGCGTGTCTATTTATAGATGCATGTCGACTATTATTATCCCTTAATATTAGTTGGATAATTAAACTGTAATCTATTCTCAATGTGGACTTGGAAATAGTTAACTAAAGTGGAAAATCAGTTAGCGAAGTGAATTTCGAGTTAAGAGGTTGGTTGGTGGGACATGCAGGTTGAATTTAGTTGTAATTGAGTGATTCTAGTTGTAACGGAGTTGGAAGTGCAGTGGTGCATTAGTTAATGCAAGTTGTAAATCAGTTTAACTCAGTTGAGTGAGTTAAAGTCAATTGTGCTAGTTGTAACTGTAGATACACTAGTGAGAGATCAAGTGAATTAAATATTAATTAATTCACATGTAGTGATCTCACATGCAACTGATGTTTTTATTATTATTAATTGCATGCATGTCAGATCCAGTGGAGACCCAATTGAGTTCTAGGTGAAAGGAAAGTTGACTATCAATTGTGATATTAGTAGGCTACCCAGGTGTTGTTAGGACACCACAGGATGCCAATGATACTCAACGCAGTTGAGGAAGGCTGGAATTGTTTGTGATTAAGGATTGCATTCATCAGGAACTGCGTGAGCAAGGCAGGTTGTTTGGAGATAGTAAATTGGCTAAGGAACTTGCCAATTTTTGTATGACAGTGTGAGACAATTAGCTCATGTACTGAGAACTCTTGGATTGGAGCTTTGTATGTAATTTTTTCATGATTTTTTTTGGACTATACAATATATGATAGAGGGGTTTTGAGCAGTAAGCTTTCCCCGAGAATATCTGGTGTTGTGGTTTTGATCTATTCTTCTTTGCTTCATATGATTGGAAATTGTGTTGTTTTTAATTCCACAAAATATTTGTAGAAGTGATTCAGTATTTAACTTTAGCATATTTTTAGATCGGGTGAATCCAGGAAATACATAATTTGTATTAAAATATCTACATGGTATCAGAGCTGTGTTATAAATTTTCTACATGGTATGAGAGAAGGAATTATTTGGGTGCGCGAGTTTGCAGAGAATATCTGAAAATTTTGATGCAATTTTTTCAGAAACAAATAGCATATTTGGATTCCTTGTGAAAAAATACCCAAATTGAAAAAAACAATCTGTCGAATCAGAGCTCGGATGAGGGAGATATCATTGATTTAAAATCAACTCTTTTGTTAGAAAATTTTGCAACGACGGGACAATTACAATGTGTGTGAGCCAAGAACCTACATGCACTGAGGTACAAGATGCATGCAAATATTTGAGGAGAAAATCAGAGGTTAGTGACTTGGTGGTTGAGAGGGAGCCTCTCAACATGCAGCCTGAGAAGTAGTCTCAGAAGATTGTGGAGCAGCCACAACCGGAGATCCAGAAGAATATCTATAGATTTGATGTAGATGCGATTTCTAAAGAGCTTCCTACTGTTGGGAAGAGTGAGAAAGCCATGCAATTGACCCTTGAGAGGGAGAATTATTTTCATGCAGGTAAGAGTGAACCTCAGGATGTCGAGCAGCCACAAGATGAGGATAATGGAGTGCATGCAGCTATACCACTAGGTGAGAGGTGGGGCGACATGCATGGATAATCCCAAGAAGAAATTTATGGGCATGATTCATTGAGATGGTGTGCATCTCATGAATTGAACTTGGCTACGAGGAGCCCACAAAGCAGCAGTAGCAGTATCAGTTGGATTGATGCAGTCAAATGTCGTGAGGACATGAAATCAAAGTGACAGTGTCGGATACCGGAGCACAGATCAGAGTTGGCAGCAAGTGCAGAGTGCATGGATGCAGGTGTCAACAACACAGTGGATTCTGAAGACATGTGCAGTAGCTAGCAGAAGTCAGAAGAATTTAATGACAGATGCATTATACTGATTCAGTTGTTTGGAGGCTATTCAGTTTAAAAAGTGTTTCATGCAAAGGTTGCATGTGCGAGAAACACTAGAGAAGTGTTGCATGCAATGGTTGCATGGTGCATGCATGGAGTTTCATGTCGCATGCAAGGGTTGCATGCCGCATGCATGGAGTTGCATGTCGCATTCAAAGACATTCCTTTCTTGTTGAGAGGGAGTGTTGAAGTTTGCAACAAGAAACGATGAAATTGGCATCCAGAAACAACATCCTTGATCGTAGTGAAAATTAAGCACCTACACTAGGTGGGGCCCACACAGGCTATTTTTAGGTGGATGTCTATTTATATATGCATGAGAAAATTCTATTTATAGATGAGGTATATTTATAGATGTATGTGCAAGTTGTATTTATAGATTGCATGTCTATTTATAGATGCATGTCGACTATTATTATTCCTTAATATTAGTTGGACAATTAAACTATAATCTATTCTCAATGTGGACTTGGAAATAGCTAACTGAAGTGGCAAATCAGTTAGCTAAGTGAATTTCGAGTTAAGAGGTTTGTTGGTGGGACATGTAGGTTTACTTTAGTTGTAACTGAGTGATTCTAGTTGTAACAGAGTTGGAAGTATAGTGGTGCATTAGTTAATGCAAGTTGTAAATCAGTTTAACTCAGTTGAGTGAGTTAAAGTCAGTTGTGCTAGTTGTAACTGTAGATACACTAGTGAGAGATCAAGTGAATTAAATATTAATTAATTCACATGTAGTGATCTCACATGCAACTAATGTTTTTACTATTATTAATTGCATGCATGTTAGATCTAGTGGAGACCCAGTTGAGTTCTAGGTGAAAGGGAAGTTGACTATCAGTTGTGATATTAGCAGGCTACCCAGGTGTATTTAAGACACCACAAGATGCCCATGATACTCAGTGCAGTTGAGGAAGGCTGGAATTGTTTGTGATTAAGGATTTCATTCATCAGGAACTGCGTGAGCAAGGCAAGCTGTCCGGAGACAGTAAATTGGCTAAGGAACTTGCTAATTTTTGTATGACAGTGTGAGACAATTAGCTCATGTACTGAGAGCTCTTGGATTGGAGCTTTGTATGTAATTGTTTCATGATTCCTTTTGGACTATACAATATATGATAGAGGGGTTTTGAGCAGTAAGCTTTGCCCGAGAATATTTGGTGTTGTGGTTTTGATCTATTCTTCTTTGCTTCATATGATTGGAAATTGTGTTGTTTTTAATTCCGCAAAATATTTGTAGAAGCGATTTAGTATTTAACTTTAGCATATTGTTAGATCGCGTTAATCCAGACAATACATAATTTGTATTAAAATTTGTACAATTGCCAAGGACAAACCAACTTTTCCAGTATTAAAGGCAGTATGACAGGGAGAGCATTCCTAGAAGCAATCATTAATGACTTTTTTATTTAGCATGAGGTAAATCACATATTTGTGGTAAAACCTACCTTTGCTTGAAATACTGAGGTTGATGAGATTTACCGAAAGGTAATCAAATTAACCATCCTAGATGAAGATCGATGGGATAATTATGTGAACTACAAGTGTGAAAAGTAATTGAGAAAAGTCAACTGCAACCAGCACAATAGCCAGTGCAACCCACAAATGGGTCCACTCAACAAGTGTTTCCTCTAAAAAAATTCCAGCATTCCAGATCACCTCCATAGACCCTATTTTTTGTCATAGTTATATTTTATTCTTTGATATTTTCTAATAATACACTATCTGTTTAGACAACATTAATGTAATCAGTTTTGTGAAATATTAGTATAAATACTTCATTGGTCGAAGTATTCTAGGTTGATTTATGAGTATATTTTTCCTACTGAGTGATTGTATTTTTCAAGTTTTGCTAGAGCACCAATAATACAAGGACTTATTACAAGATTCATGTGGTGTATTCACTAGTGAAGTTGCTTCTTCTATAATTGTGTTTCTCATTGTTTTTTCCTTTCTCTATAAATATGAAAAATCTTAATTGTAAAATAGAAAGTGTGATGAATAGGACATGTTAATAAGAACACCTTATTCTGGCTGCTTTTGCAATTTATATGTTTTCTACTGAAGTCATATTGAAGAATACTTAATTTCTTTTCAATCTCTATTGAATTTCACTTTTCTTCCACCTCCACAATCCATTTAAAATCTTAAAGGATCTAGTTAATGCAACCTAGCTTTCCCTATGATAACTCTTTTAAATATTGATGCAAAACCAATTATATTTTTGACTCCATAGCCCAATGGGAATATAGTCACTTAATCAACCAAATAATCAACATCAAACAAACAATCAAGCATAATCATAACTAGCCTAAAATTTATTAAAAACAAAGTTAAATTTTACAGAGAGATCCTTCTTTGAAGCTGGCAGGACTAGATCACAGCTTCCATAGAGGTTTTGATGTTGTCCTATGTGTTTATTCTCACAATCTCGTAAATTATAGAATGATAACAACCTCCATTGATCCACGTGACATGCAAGGCGGTTCTTCTTCAAATATAAGCTTGTAAAGCAGGATAATGAAATGTTCAACTAGTTGTTCCATGACTCCTTGATGACTGCAGTCCAAAAGCATTCTACAATAAATATGCACGAAATTTTCTTGTGGTGTCCATGTTTAGTACAAGCCAGGAAACTGATTTTGTGCATAGATTACATCCAATAAGTATGCACTTAAAAATATATTGATCAACTGTTTAAACGAACCCTCGATTGAGCTATATTTTTGGGTTGAGCCTATGGCATTGGCGGGTTAAAATTTTTAATGGCTTGATCGAGCCTTTGAGCTCGATTGAGTCGTTAGTTAAGCACATATACCGCTTGATCGAGGGTTTTGAATTTTTAATTTAAATGATCGATCGAGTGTTTAAAGCACTCAATCAAGCTCTTGAAGTCCTAAAATTTATAGTTTCAGCACCTCTTCTACAGATTTCTCTACAAACCCATTTTGTACCCTATTGGATTTAAGACGAAATTTTTCCTTAAGTGGTGGACTTGATCATGTTGGATTCGTGAAGGAATCCTCTATCCAATGGCATATGAATTCGACACTTTTGAATTCATATGATATTTTTCATCTAATTTCTTTTAAACATAACGCTTGAATGTTTTTTGGACAGTTTCGAAAGGGCTAAATAAAAAATTAATAACATGAACTATACACAACAAGAAAACTTCAAAAGATACCACTATCTTCATTTATGAGTCCTCTTGAAAAGGGTACTCTTAGTTTTTCAATTTATTTTAAGAGATGAAAAAAACTTACGTGAACATGCGTGTCTCCAAAATGCAATTGAAACTTACAAAATAAAATTTTAATATGAATTTTGTTTTCCCATGTAGATCACACACACACACACACACACACATATAATTTTACAAATTACAAATTAGATCTAAGACTTTTGTGATCCTTAATTTAGATAAATGTCTTTCGGATTAATCATATCATTAGGATTTGGTCGACGTTTCAAACCATCTAATTTGGTTCATCCTCAGGACAAGGTGAGGATGAACCACATTAGATGGTTCGAAATGTCGACCAAATCCTAATGATGTGATTAATCCGAAAGACATTTATCTAAATTACACATTTTAGACTAGCTTATGCTACATGAACACACACATACCACTTACATTTTGCAAAAAAATTACAAGGACATATATTACATTTAATGAAAAATTGAGAGATTATACCACACTAATTTTTTTTGCAAAATATATCATTAGGAGAAGAACATAATTCTCCACATATTTTCATTTTACTTTGAATCAAAATTCACAATGTGTATATAAATTTGGAGGGGTGAAATTCGATAAAAAAGGAAAACTTTGAAATTTCATGCTTTCACCTTTAACTCCTATTTTAAAGTATAGTCAATTTATGTTTTCATTGTGAAATCCAATCTTTGTATTGGTTAGAAAGTAGAAAATTTGCAAAAATTATATAAAATGTTCTAATCAAATTATAACAAACAAAAATCAAATCATGTTTTAGTTGTGACATTTTCAATTTTAAAATCTAACCATGCAAAGAACAAACTATATAATTATAATTATTTTATTTTATTTTTTTTAAACATTTTTTACATTTTATAAATATTATAATAATAATCACATTCAATTCCTCAAAATATTTAAAATTAAAATTCCCTTGATATTCAGTGTTAAAAGATATATATTTAAATGCTATTTAAAATAAAATTTTCCTATACATTCTGTGTGAGAGGATATATATTTATGTAAGACTTTAGCAGCTCATGAAAAAGTCATTTAATATCAAAATTTCCTATAAATTCTCTTTATAAGTTAATGTATAATGATATAATTAAGTGTTTACATCTTCTGGAAATATCACATAAATTCAGAACTTCCAAAATTTGTGAAAACTTTCAAAACTCTTTATACATGTAGATACTTCACAATGGATAAACAAACACAATTTTATACACATCTAATATATATTTAATTATAATCAATAAAAATAAAATATTTTTGTATTTTATTAATAATATTTTTATATAGAGATATATAAACATCCAACATAATTATAATTATAATCAATAAAAATAAAATATTTTTTATTTTATTATAAAAAATTATATTTAAAATAATAAACTAATTTTTACACACTACAAAATTATTATAACAAATTTACACATTAATTAATTTTATATTAAATTTTTAAAATTATTATAATAAATTGATTTTATATTGAATTTTTACAAATACGTTTAAAAGCTTTAACAAATGAACGGCTAGTGATCAGCTTTCAATATTTCAAAGATTTTATTATCAATCTAAAGCCATTGCACAGTAAATGCAAAAACATTCAAATAACAAAGACGTATATGTTCAAATAATCAAAATCCTATATATTCAAATAATGTAGCAAACAATATTGTTTTTAATAGTTTTACAACCCAATTTTGAATTGTTTGAAATTTAATAATTCTAATAATTTCATATTACTAATAAACCAGATTAGATTGGTACAACTATAACCAAAATGTCTATTGCAACTCTTCAAGGTTTTTTCCATTTCAAAAATAGGTCTATCAATATTTCTCATTTATAACAAAATCTGGGACGTGCACTGAAAGAAGATATGGTAGAACTTCAACGACTTTGAATAAGATAGCGTCACATGAACTTCAACCGCTTTGAACCAGTGATGGAAGGCATTAATTTAATATAGCGTCACATGAATTTTGGTTTTAAAATTGTAATTATTATAAAAATTTAATATAAAGAAACAATAAATTCCTCAAAAAGCAATAAAAATATTTATCAAAGATAGTAAAACTACTCAGAATAATCTATGTCCGCGGAGATTCATTATATGCTCCCAATATTCTCTGCCCAGGCACATCATTAAAATACTTTGTAATACATTATTGTTTATAAATTTTAAATATAATTTTTTATAACACTTTAAGTTAGTTTATTACTTTTTTATGTAATAATTATTTTATATTTTAGCTATTTTAAATTTTTTGTTTTTGTTTGTAGTTTAGATTAATCCTAAACTTATGGTTTTTAAATCAGTGATCATGCAGATAGAGTGCTTTAACAGTGCACTCTATCACGTGTTTTAAGAGTGCACCCTATCATCAACTGCCCTACACCAAGTGGGCAAAAAAAAAAAATCTTATTATAAAACAAATAAAAAACATATTAATTTATAAGTAAAATAACTTATGTATTTTAATTTTAAGGTGTACCTCAATATATTGATTGTGCGAAACTGGAACAGAAACAACTCACAGTCTGGACCATAAATTAGCTTTAATGATTCCCACGCTGCTTTGCTTCATAAAAATGATATAAAGAGCTTGTTATTCTTAGAGTTTTCTATGTACGCCACTGGTTATAAATACATTTGACGATGGAGAGTTGAAATAACATGAGAGAGAAATTCCCACATCACCTGGGTTGTGTCTTCTTCCTCCTACTGCTTCTTCAGATATCGCTGACTGAGGCGAAAGATGCAGTTTCGAGCAGCATAATGTTTGGCGCCTCTCTGACTGGTAATAAGACCAGGATTTCTAAGAACAATGTCTTCAAATTGGGATTCTTCAATCTGACCAACAACAATGTTAAGAAATGGTATGTGGGTATTTGGTATGCCACTGCCTCACAACAGACAATAGCTTGGGTGGCCAATGGAGAACGCCCACTGCAGAACACGTCTGGTGTTTTCAATCTCACAGAAGATGGGAGTCTCCTTCTGTCTTATGGGGGATCCATCGTCTGGTCCTCCAAGGAAAATGGGAAGAAGCCCTTTTTGGCTATGATTATGGATTCTGGTAACTTGGTGGTGGTGAGTGCCCAATACCTTTGAATATATTTGGGAAAGCTTCGACCATCTCGAAAATACGTGGTTGCCTAGGATGAAGATCAGTGTGACCCAGAGGGTGACATCATGGAGGGACCTTTGGGATCCAAGTCCAGGGCCCTTTGCCCTCCAGATGGATCCAAACAGAGCCAACCAATTCGTGTTGACGTGGGAGAATCACACAACATATTGGGAGAGAGGTGTTTGGAATGGTAAAATTTTTGCCAATGTTGCTGAAATGTGCGATTTTGGATTTTACATGTAAAGGTTCATACAAGTATTTCACTTATTCTGCAATGCATGGATATTTCACACTACTGACGCGTTTCGTTATGGACCAGTCGGGAGAAATCTGAGTGTCTTTAATGTTGGGAAATAATGACTGGAGCATGATATGTCAAAAGCCTAGAGATCAATGCGAGGTGTATGTTGTGTGCGGGCCTTATGGATTGTGTAACGATAACAGCGTCTAGTCATGCAACTGCGTGCCTGACTTTATCCCCACAAGCAGCCATGAATGGGAATCTCAACATGCGTCCAATGGTTGTGTTCGAAAGACACCAATACGATGCAGCCATGCCAAAAACTGGTACACCCCCGACGGGTTTGTGGAATTGTCTGATGGATATATGCCCCCTCAAGGGTTTCAATACAAAGGGCAAGGGCAGGGGCAGTGCCAGTGCCAGGAATCTTGCCTCAGCAATTGCTCGTGCAAGGCATTTGCATATGTTCTTAGCGGTACTTCGCACGAGTGTGTAATATGGCTCGTCTTTGTGGGGGGTATCGTGGGCGGGCTAGTTGCAATTCTGATCCTCATGCTATGTTTCTCTGGTGTTGCAGGCATTCGCGATCGGTTGCAACAGAATATGTGCCAGGAACACTAATCATATTTAGTTATAGAGAGTTGTATAATGCAACGAAGAACTTTTCTGAGTGGTTGGGAGGCGGGGGTTATGGTTCCGTCTTCAAAGGGACTCTTACAGATGGCTCTCTGGTGGCAGTTAAGAAATTGGAGGGCGTGAGCCAAGGAGAGAAGCAATTCCGCATGAAGGTGAGCACCATTGGAACCACACAACATGTTAATTTGGTTCATCTGCGGGGATTTTGCACCCAGGGCTCTAGCAGACTATTGGTGTACGAATACATGCCCAATGGCTCCTTCAATTCCTCCTTATTCCACAAAACCCAGTGCGATGATTAGATTGAGAACATGAAGGTTATGGATTGGAAAACATGCATTTGGCATTGCTCTAGGGACTGCCCATGGAATCAATTACTTCCACAAGAAGTGCAAGTACTACATCATCCATTGCGACATCAAGCCGGAAAACTATTGGAAATTAATTCCAACTGCAAACCTGAGCAGCAGGACAACAAGATTTAATTTTGATTTGAAACTGAAGGATGAAAGAAACATATTTTTCTTGTTTTGGTTTGCACTCAATCGTACATTAAATTTTTGGGTTTGAATCCCTGCATCAACAACCTGATAGTAGCCCTCTTCTGATCCACCAAATTGTGGTCTGCACCGCGTTACCTCCCGCCTTAACACCATTCACCTAACTACATTTAAAAGTTGTGATATGACAAAGTTTGAATTTTGGTTTGAATGCTTTATGTCAGATAGTTTTATTTAATAATGTTTTTTTATAAAACTTAGATTTTATTCCATATACAAATAGACAACAATGTTATGAAAAAATAGATTGTATGCAAAAAAGAAGAAGACTGTGTATGCAGAGAGAAAATGAAGTTGTGTGTGTAGCAACAAAAGAAGCTGTGTTTGTAGCAACAAAAGAAGACTGTGTGTAACAACAAATGAATGTTGTGTGTGTAACCGCAAATGAATGTTGTGTATGTAACAGAAAATGAATGCTGTGTGTGTAACAACAAATGAACATTGTGTGTGTAACAAAAAATGAAGATGTGTGTGTAACAGCAAATTAAAAAGACAACAAAGGAGCGTTGTGTGTGTGTAACATCACAGTGAAGAAAATTTTGTAAATCCATAACAACAGTTATGATGCTTTGTAACAGCAGAAAATTTTTGAATGATAAACAGTGAATTTGCTTCCCACTGTGTGTGTGATTTTGTAGAGTATTTGTTTTTATTGTTCTCTCTGTGTTAGAAGAGAAATTTTTGTTTCCGCACTGTTGTTCAGGGATTATCAGAAATTCCAACATGGTATCAGAGCTATTCTAGGCTCTCAGTAGTTGCTGAAGAAGCTGAAGGAAGAAGAAGAAGATTGTGGAAGCTTTTGACTAGCAGTGTGAAAGTTCAGCAAGTCAGGTATTTATCAGAATAGAGTTTATCTCTCCAGCAGTGATAAAGTTTGTTTAAAAAAAAAAACGCAGTCAAGTTTTAAGCATAGGTCAGTAAGGCCAGCAATGGTAGGAGCCAGCACAAGCACGAGTATGGGAAATACTCAACTCCCATAGTTCAATGAGAAGAACTATGACTATTGGGCAATCACAATGAGAGCCATGTTTGCCTCTCAAGATTTATGGGAGCTAGTTGAAGACGGATTTGAAGAACCAGCAGATGAATAAGAATTTAATGCCTTGACACAGGCAACGAAAGATTTGTTGAAGAGTAATAGGATGAAGGACTCAAAAGCCCTCTTCTATCTCTAACAAGCAGTGCATGAAAGCATATTTCCAAGAATTGCAGCAACAAATAAGTCTAAGGATGCATGGGATACCCTCTAGACAGCCTATCAAGGAATGGAGAAGGTAAAGACATCAAAGCTTCAATTAATGAGAAGGGATTTTGAAGTCATTTGCATGAAAGATTCTGATACAATAGACTCATTCTTCACATTGTTGATTGGGTTGGTTACCCAAATGAGATCTCATGGAGAGACAGTAGAAGAAAGAAGAATAGTGGAGAAAGAATTGAGGAGATTACCCTCAATATTTGATGTGATAGTAACAACCATTGAAGAGACAAAAGATCTCTCAATTTTTACTATTGAGGAGCTTCATGCATCGTTGATGACACATGAACAAAGATTGGGCAGAACAAAAAACTCATCTTTGGAGCATGCCTTCAAGACCCAAATGTCCTTTGGAAGAGGAAGAGGTCTAGGTAGATCAAACTACAAAGGAAAAGGAAGAGGAAGAAGCTAAAATAGAGGAAGAAACAGCCCTGCAAGTACAAATGGAAGGGGCAACAACCAAAGTCAGAATCAAAGCCAAGGCATCAACCAACAAGGTGGACAAAATCAAGCACATGGATAAAGGTATGATAAATCTCAAGTCCAATTTCATTACTGTAAGAAGTATGGGCATTATGCCAATGGATGTAGGAATAAACAGAGTGACATGGGTAATAGACCCAGTGCTAACTTTACTAAAGAATATATCAGTCAAGATAATTTGTTTTTAGCATGTAATTTGGTTGAAGAGAAAAAATGAAGATATATGGTTTCTAGATTCAGGATATAGCAACCATATGACTGGAAACATTTCTATGTTTTCCATGTTGGATGAAAATGTAAAGTCTTAAGTAACATTGGGGACAGACAATAAAGTCTCTATCATGGGAAAAGGCAGAGTGAGTGTTTTAACAAAGAAAGGAGAAAAGAGAACCATATCAGATGTTTACTATGTACCTGGTATGAAGTGTAACCTTTTGAGCATTGGACAGCTGATTCAAAAAGGCTACAATGTATTCTTTTAGGATGATGTGTGTACCATCATGGACATACCACCAAGCAAGCAGAGGATTGCACAAGTAAAGATGACAAGAAACATAATGTTTCCTCTCAAGATGAGAGCAGATTTGAAGAAAGGAGTTGCAATGGCAACAATGACACAAGAGACATTCCAAAGAGAAGCCAAGGATGAAAACTGGTTATGGCACCTGAGATTTGGACATCTCAACTTTGGAGGTCTGAATTTTCTACACAGAAAAGGAATGGTAAAGGAATTACCATTGATTAAAAAGCCAGACAGCCTATGTGAAGGCTGCATCTTGGGCAAACAACACAAAGAAATATTTCCATCAGGAAAGAGCATAAGAGAAAATGCACCCTTAGAAATAGTCCATTCTGATGTGTGTGGAACAATGCAAACGCCATCATTTGCAGGCATCCACTATATGCTGACCTTCATTGATTATTACACAAGAAAAACATGGGTATACTTCATGAAGCTGAAGAGTGAAGTGTTTGAGAAGTTCTACCACTTTAAAGCTCTTGTTGAGAATCAAAGTGGGCAACATATAAAATTTTTAAGAACAGATAGAGGAGGAGAATATATCTCCAAAGAATTTCTGCGTTTTTGCAGAGAAAATGGGATTCACAAGCAATTTACAGCAAGGTATACACCTCAGCAAAATGGAGTTGCTGAAAGGAAAAACAGAACCATCATGGACATAGTAAGAAGCATGTTGAAGGAAAAACATTTTCCAAATGAATATTGGGCTGAAACTGTACTTTGTGCAGCATATGTCTTGAATAGATGCCCAATAAAGAGTGTAATGAATAGATTTTTGGAAGAAGCATGTAGAGGCAAGAAACAACTTGTCACCCACATGAGAGTATTCAGTTGTGTGGCTTATGCACACATTTCGGATCAGCTGAGAAAAAAGTTGGACAGTAAGGGGGAGAAGTGAATATTTGTAGGATACAGTGAAGAATCCAAGGCATACGGAATATACAACCCATCCACAAAGAATTTTATGATAAGCAGAGATGTGCAGTTTATTGAGGAAGAAGCTTGGGATGGAAGCATTAAGAAAATAGTGAATGTAAAAAGCTATTTGTCTCATGATGAAGATGAGGACAAAATGGCTGAAAGACATCCCTCATTAGCAGCACCACCTCCACCAACACAAGGACGACAAGGGACACCACAAGTAGGTATGAGAACACCCTTAAGAAGTGATGACAAGCTTCTCCAAGCACATCACAAGGAGCATATTTGAGTGCTTCTACAAGCACAAGTTCAACAAGTGAAAGAGGAACCAGATTCAAAAGTTTGAATGAAATTTATGAGCAAGAAGAAGGTATGAACTCTTTATTTGCATTATATTTTCATGTATAAGATCCTATTCATTTTGAAGAAGCTGTAAAAGATAAGAAATGGATAGATGCTATGGATGAAGAGATTAATGCAATAGAGAAAAATAAGACATAGAAATTATTTGATCTCCCAAAAGGAAAGGAAGTAATTAGAGTGAAATGGGTTTATAAAACCAAAATCAATGTTGAAGGTAAGATTGAAAGGCACAAGGCCAGACTTGTTGTCAGAGGCTACAAGCAGCAACAAGGAAGAGATTATGAGGAAACTTTTGCACTAGTTGCAAGAATGAAAATAGTAAGAGCAGTGTTGTCCATAGCAGCACAACATAAGTGGAAATTTTACCAAATGGATGTGAAATCAACATTCCTAAATGGAGTATTGATGGAAGAGGTTAATGTTGAACAAACTTTGGGCTATGAGAAAGAAAGCCAAGAGCACAAGGTATGCAAATTGAAAAATGCTCTATATGGGCTGAAACAAACACCAAGAGCATGGTACAGTAGGATAGATGCCTATCTACTCGAAAATGGGTTTGAGAAATGTGAAGGAGAACCCACATTATACATTAAGGAAAAAGATGGTAAGATGCTCATTGTTTTTTTATATGTTGAAGATGTGATCTTTACAGGTAATGATGCTTACCTCATTGAGAATTTTAAAACAGTCATGAAGGATGAATTTGAGATGACTGATATGGGATTGCTGAGATACTTCTTAGGAATAGAAGTAGAGCAAAATGAAAATAAAATTTTTATTTCTCAAGAAAAGTATGTGAAAGAAGTTTTGGAAATATTTAACATGCAGGATTACAAAGCAACAATTACTCCTACAATGATAGGATTGAAACTGAGTAAAGAAGACAACAACAAGGATTTTGTCCAAGTTTGCATAAGAGCATAGTTAGCAGCCTTATGTATTTGACTACAACTAGGCCAGATATTATGCATGCTGTAAGTTTAATTTCCAGATTTATGGAAAGGCCAAAGGAGGCACATTGGCAAGCAGTAAAAAGAATTTCGAGGTATGTGAAAGGAACAAAGAGGTATGTATTTTATACACCACTTCAGAAAATTTTGAATTGATTGGATATACTGACAGTGATTGGGCTGGAAGTATAGATGACATGAAAAACACCTCTGGATATGTTTTTCATATGGGATCAGGAGCCATCTCATGGGCTTCTAATAAACAGTCAATTGTGGTTTTATCAACAAAACAGGCAGAGTATGTAGCAACTACAGCAGCAACATGTAAAGCAGTATGGATGAGGAGAATGTTAAGAAGTTTATTGTAAAAGGCACAAGTTTATGAATAGGTAAAAGGCACAACAGTTTATTGTGACAATATCTCAGCAATAGCTTTATCCAATAATTTAGTGTTTCATAGGAGGACCACACAAATTGATGAAAAGTATCACTACATCAGAGAATTAGTTAACAATGGAGAAATTGTTTTACAACACTGCAGAATAGAAGAGCAGTTTGCTGATATTTTAACAAAACCATTGGGGAAATTTTTTTTTAACTATCTTAGAAAATGTTTGGGTATGCAAGAGAAAAAAATTTGTAATTAAGGGGGAGTGTTGGAAATTAATTCCAACTGCAAACCTGAGTAGCTGGAAAACAAGCTTTAATTTTGATTTGAAACTGAAGGACGGAAGCAGCAGAGATTTGTTGTTTTGGTTTGCACTCAATCGTGCATTAAATTTCTGGGTTTGAATCCCTGGATTAGCAACCTGATAGTAGCCCTCTTCCGATCCACCAAATCATGGTATGAACTACATTACCTGCCACCTTAACACCATTCACCTAACTGCATTTAAAAGCCATGATATGACAAAGTTTGAATTTTGGTTTTAATGCTTTACGTCAGATAGTTTTATTTAATAATGCTTTTTATAAAATTTAGATTTTATTTCATATAAAAATAGACAACAATGTTATGAAAAAGTAGATTGTATTCAAAAACAAAGAAGACTGTGTATGCAGAGAGAAAATGAAGTTGTGTGTGTAGCAACAAAAGAAGTTGTGTGTGTAGTAGCAAAAGAAGACTGTGTGTAACAACAAATGAATGTTGTGTGTGCAACAACAAATGAATGTTGTGTATTTAACAACTAATGAATGTTGTGTGTGTAACAACAAATGAATGATGTGTGTGTAACAACAAATGAAGTTGTCTGTGGAACAACAAGTGAAGTTGTGTGTGTAACAGCAAAGGGAAGCTATGTGTGTAATAGCAAATGAAAAAGACAGCCAAGGATCGTTGTGTGTGTAACAACAAGGAGCATTTTGTGTGTGTAACAACACAATGAAGAAAATTTTGTAAATCCAGAACAACAATTCTGATGCTTTGTAACAACAAGAAATTTTTGAATGATAAACAGTGAATTTGCTTCCCACTGTGTGTGTGATTTTGCAAAGTATTTGTTTTGATTGTTCTCTCTATGTTAGAAGAGAAATTTTTGTTTCCGCACTGTTGTTCAGGAATTATCAGAAATTCCAACAAAAACATTCTCTTGGATTCCAATTTCTGCCCCAAGGTGGCCGATTTTGGGTTGGCCAAGCTCCTGGTCAGGGAGTATAGCAAGGTTCTGACGACCATGAGAGGAACCAGAGGGTACATGGCCCCGTAGTGGCTATCTAGCTTTCCTATCATTGCCAAGGCCGACGTCTATAGCTTCAGCATGACATTGTTCGAAATAATTGCAGGGCAGAGAAACATGGACGAGGGATCAAAATCTAGCGAGATTTTCTTTCCCACGTGGGCTGTGACGCAAGTTAACAGTGGAAATGCCATGGATCTACTTGACAATAAATTGATGAACAATGCAAACACGGAACAGGTGAGGAGGGCTGCCATCGTGGGAGGATGGTGTATACATGATAACAGAGATGCGAGGCCATCGATGAGTCAAGTGGTGCAGATATTGGAAGGCATTACAAACGTACCACCTCTACCCCCTCTTCCTCTATCTATGCAAGCCTTTGCATTAAAACCCGACAATTTCGTCCATTTCTTCTGGTACCACCTCTACCCCCTCTTCCTCTATCTATGCAAGCCTTTGCATTAAAACCCGACAATTTCGTCCATTTCTTCTGGGAAACAAAACCTTTTGCACATCAACAACAACAATAGTGAGTCTCACAGTATATTTACTATCTACTTATAATTTCAACGAAATAAATCTCACAGTATTTTCTATATAGTTACACTTTCATCCCAATAAATCTTTGTCAGCCTTATCTAAGCCGAACTGATCATAGAATTGTGACAAATTTCCCCTTATTCGATATATTTTATCCAATAGGCTATTGGCGAAATGGAAATGAATCATAAAATATTTGACATTCCTTTAGTTTCTGTTACCGCAATCTATACTGTGTACCTTTTATTGATAATAAAAAATTATGAAAACATATTACAGATCATATTTATTATAAAGTATCAAAGATTTTTTTATATATTGCATAGTGTTTTTTATTCTGAAACATATAAACATATATTAGCACCATCTGGATACAATTATTTTAATTAGGAACAGGTTATCAATGATCCTTATTATTTTTTACACTCGCTTCGTATACAATCCTTTTAGTGGGAAATGAATTGTTGATTTATTCCATATACTTTGTAGTTGAGGGCTGGAATATGGAGGAAGATTGAGATAATTCAAAACCAATTTATAACCTACAACTTTAAGATCAACAGAGATACTCCCTATGTTATCCTCTTGATCGAATCTAGTTTTCCCCCTATTGAAAGTACGACAATGTTTAGATATCTGTTGTATAAGAAGAAGCTTGACAACATGGAATAAAAAAGGCTCCCTAAAATTGCTTCTAACTGTAGTCAAAACCCTCACCTTCACCTCAAGAGTTGATGGCATAAGGATGCCCAGTCCTGGCTCAACCATTGAGGAATTAAGGAGGAGCTCAGTATGGGAAGAAAACATAATATCAAAAATACTATTACCTCCAAGTTTAAGGACACGATGTGAGAGGATTAGGAGCTCGAGGGTAAAAGGAAGCTAAGATAATATAAGGAATTGATCAGCCCCACACTTGATAATCAAACTTATCTCCTGGTTTTGTCCAACAATAATAAAAAAATGAACATCGTTAAGATTACAACTAATTCCCATGAGCTAAAAATGAACATCTCTAAGATTAGAACTAATTCCCATGAGCTTCAGAGTGAGATCTGGCGGTGGTCTATTCCCAAGACCCCTTGGAACGATAGAATATGTCAGATTTGATTTATGATTCTAAGCAGGTGGAAGATGAAAAGCACTTCCTTTTAGACTGATCGACTCTTACTCACATTCTTTCTCAATTCCCTACTATATGTCACACTTCCAATCTTCTTGACCTATTAAGCCAACCCACTCTCAATTCCCTACTATCTGTCACACTTCCAATTTTCTTGACCTATTAAGCCAACCCACCTATAACGATCTTGGAGAACTTATTTCTCTTTTCTTTGACCATAGAGACAAGATTTTGAAAAATCAAACTTAGATTCTCTCTCCTCTCTTAAAATTTGATAGACTGCATTGGTCTTAACAGACGGTAGCCATCATCATCATTTTTGTTTCAATTTTTATAATTTTAAATTATAAAACAGATTTTTTAAATTATAAAACATATATTTTAAATAATTTTAAAAATATATAGATATTTTATATTATTAGTATTTTTTGAAACATATTAATGTATTTTTTAATATTTATAAATGTTTATAAAAATCATATCAACACATTATTTACTTTAATAAATTTAAATATATAATGCTCTCAATATGTGTTTAAATGTGTCTAAATCTCATATGTATTCTTTTTAGGTTGGAGAAGTGTGGATATTTATTAATACAAAATTTTGTTATTTAATATTAAAGTTTTATAGTTATTATAATAAAATAGTTTGTCCCAACAAATTTGATAAAATAAGTGAAATCTATTTAATGAAGGTTAATTTGCATTTAAGTTTTAGATCTTTTAATAACTAAATGTCTCTTTAAATGAATAAAACGATCAAATGTAAGAAATTGAGAACATAATGAAGCACACATACATATCTACAATCAACACAACTTTTTCCCTAAGAAATCCTTATGAGAGAAAAACAACGATAAAAAGTAAACATGCTCTCATTAGGGGAACTTTGAGGTTTAAAATGGGCCTCCTAAGAAAAATGTACAAAAAAAAATACCTTTTTAAGGACCAATAGGATTCAAGATGATAATGTCAATCATGGGGGATGATTCACCATTTTTTAAGTAAAACGGTAAAAATATTAAAAAATAATAAAATAATAGAACTATTTTTTCAACTTGTATTTTCAACTTATCTTCCAATGTTTTTAGTCAAATTTTGAGCGGGAGTACTCGTTGGATGCAAAATTTAATTCCTTATCCAAGGAGTACTCATGTTGCATACTTTTGATGGACCCTGCTACACGAAAAATGAGAAATACATAAAAAAATGTGATTGCAATCACATTTTTCATGTATTTCTCATTTTTCGTGTAGTAGGACTCATCGAAAGTATGCAACATGGGTACTCCTTGGATGAAGAATTAATTTTTGCATCCAATGAGTATTCCCGCTCGAAATTTGAGCAAAAACTTTGGGAGATAAGTGGAAAATATGAGTTGAAAAAATAGTTTTTTCTTTTTTTCCCTCTAAAATTTGATAATGTAATCAAATATTATTTTACTAGCAGTTGCCCCAAAAGGTGCAATGAAAGGCCGATAGGATTTTTAAATTAAAAAAATTATACTTTGGTTTTCATGATTAAGAAATAATAAATATACTTATTTATGCCAATTTCTCAAGGTAACAAATATGGATAATTATCTGATATTTTAACTTGATCTACATATGATCTTTGCAAAACATAAACATATTTTTGGTTGCACAAAAAAGGGGCTTGAAAAGCATTGTAGGAAGTCGGGTTTGGCATTGCCCCAGTACAACAAGAACCAATAAGGATTAAACGTAAGTAAGAACCTAAGTTTCAATTGTTCACTTGGTGTCTAATTGAAGGAAAGTAATTAGCCTCAAAAAATATGGTCAAGAAATGGATCATGCTTCCTTTA
Source organism: Pinus albicaulis (assembly GCA_034641835.2). Taxonomy (NCBI): domain Eukaryota; kingdom Viridiplantae; phylum Streptophyta; class Pinopsida; order Pinales; family Pinaceae; genus Pinus; species Pinus albicaulis. The sequence continues at coordinate 152,455,394 of CM076583.1, read as the reverse complement.
GTATTGTTTTTTGTATGATGGAATCCAAATCACTAAACCACAAATTTTACAATTTCTCAGTCATAACAACCTTATAAGTAGGAATTGAGAATTTTAATTTAACACTTAAAAAATATTGCAAGAAAATGGTCCAAAGTCAAACATGTATTAAAAGCATGATGGTAATGGTAAACAAACAAGAATATAGAGATAATTATTTAGTTGTGCCAAGTTCACTCACCCAATAATAACTAAATAGCTATCTTATATGTTAGTCAATTAATCTCTCACATTATTGTCACAACAATAGTGACGAGTGTAAAATATGGATTATGCCATACCTCTTAATTTAGAACGCACTGAAATATCACACATAAAAAAAAATGCCTTTTATGTGTATAATTTGAACCAACAAACATTTCGAGTAAATGAGAAGAGAATCATATTGAGAAAGATCGAGTACAAATATGGGAGGGAAAGCTCCTAGAATTACCGCCACAATCAACACTGAATGGGAGGTATATCGCACGCCATAATCTATGCCATTAACACCTCGTTGCATATTACCATGAAACCATAAGCATGGAGGAGGGTGGCATACCTCACTTCCATTGTAGCTCAGATTTTCTCTTCGCCACCCCATGCACATGTATTTAACATGAGGGGATGTCAAATGTATAATCCAAAGTATACATCCATCATCATGCCTCGCCATGAGAGTTAAATTCCATATCTCCAACCACATTCTGCATTTCAATGGGTTAATTAATGGAATTTCAAGGTTAGGTAATGAAACCCCCATCGAGGAAAACTCCAGACAAGGTTGCTTTGTTTGCATCTAGCCACTGATGCATTAGATGTATGCTAATACACATCAGATTTGCAACTTATTTCGACTCTATCTAGAATAGAAAATGCTACGAGATATTACCTAAGACTATCATGCCCATCCAGTTTAATTCGAGGAGAGAACTCAATTTTTTCCTCTGCGACTCAATTTTGATAGATGGGTAGAAAGGTATACATAAATCCTTATCATTGTCTCCATTATTGTTCCGTCTAATTTTATCTCACATTCATTTTCTTATTTTGTTGCAACAACAACATAGATTTTGGCTGGAGCGATCCACATGGAAAATAGGCTACATGCTATCTGCAAGAACATTAGGGATTGCTTGTAGTAATGACGAACGATTTTGGCCTTTGGCTTGGCAATGGGTTTGTGAAGATGGCTCTGGGTGGGCTTTGTTTAGGTTATTAATCTTGTTATTATTTATTTCTCATTTGTTTCTTTTTGTAATATTCCTAATTAGCCCAAGCTAATAGGAATATTCAATTTTGTTTTGTTTTTCATGCTTATGAATAAAATTGTAAAGGAGGACCAATAATAACTCCTAAACATCAAAATAAATCAATTCTCAATGTAAAACAAGCTAAATCTGAGCTACTTTCATAAACACACTTAAGTGTGAACGAGGCTGGGTCAACTGATTGGGTCAGCAGGACCAAATCCACACCAATGTCTACATGCAATGTATCTCCTAAAGGCACAGCGCAGTTCATGTTGGAGGTCACTCATGTGAATGAGGCTAAATCATCAAGGTGGTTTAGGGTTTGAAAAGATTTCCAAATTATAAAAGGAGGAGGAGGACACCAAGGAGAGGGTTGATTATTTGATATTTCTCAAGGTGCTATCTATTTAGACATTCCTTATTCTTTGGTTGTTTAGCTGAGAATAGTGTTGTTTAGCACTTAGGTGTTCCTGGTCGGGAATCCCACCTCCTTCCTTGAGCAACTCTTGGAGGAGACTTGTTCTATCTTGTCCACTATCAGGCTTTGGGCCAAGCTTCATCTTCCAACCACAATTCAGATCATGTTGAGGGTTTGATTTTTTTTGCAAGCTGCAGCAGTGGAAGCTAGATCTGTTCAGATCTAGGCAAATCTAATGCCTCTTCTCAATGAGTGTATCTTTTAACGTCCCGGAAGAGTGTATTGGATCATTAGAGCTGCACTTTTAGATCTAGGCATCAGGCCTATTCAGTACTAAAGCTAACAACGCAGTTTCTCTCCCATAACTGTGTTATCATCAAGAGGAAAGTTTCAGGGTGTTTGAGCAATGTTTTGGAGGAGTGATCTCTGGTGTTAAGGGGCTCTCCTTGCACTGTGGTGATCCATTTATTGGCCATCCAATCCATGTCCATTTCAGATTTGATTTGCATCTAGTTCTATTTACTGTAGAATTCCTAAATATTACTGCAGGACTGCAACTTAGATCTAAGATCTACTCACTGCTATTCATGTTTTGCTCAGATCCCCAAGGGGAGTGTATCAAGGAACCCATCTAGTACACAGATCTATATTTTTTTGTACAGATCTGCTCTGTATTTGATGTGTAATATATATCTGCTGTAGCATCAATAAAATAATGCTGTCAGGCTTTGCAGTCTCATTTTGTTGTTGTAGCACCTCAATCTTGAGGGTTTCTACATGTAACTCTTCTGTTTATCTATTATACATTGTATGGACCATGCTATATATCTTATTTACTGATGCCCATACCATATTACATCCAAATCCTTCAGAAAATCACACTGCATAAGCTTCATTTACTTTCTGTTGAGTCAAGTCATGGGGATTGGGCATTTTTAAGCCATATCGGGAGTGGTAGATCTGTTTAACATAGCTAGAGTCATTTGTTTCGGGAAAAATTTGGTATGTAAGTCTCTTATGACCTAAGCTAAGGGATCCCACTATCCTTTGACCTTAGTTTTACGCAAATATCTAAATTTAACGTTTTTAGGGCTAAAATAGCTTCTTTTCCCCACTTTGGGTTGAAAAAATGAACCATAATTCTTGCTGTTGTACTCAAAATTGATTTTGAAGTGTTTATTAACACATTCCATGGATAATTATCTTGCTACGGCTCCATAATTGTGTTCACATATTGTTGCAGTCCATTATTGGGCATTTTCCAGCCATTCTAGGTGTGAGAGGCTTATTTATCTCACCTAGTTTGCTTGGTTTCTGATTTCCTCTTGGATTTGGATATTAGATTATCATATCTAAGAGATCCAAGGGATAATATTGGTTTCTGTAGCATACATTCCTGAAAAATGCATTTTTCAGGCATGCCTTGCTAGCAATCCCAATTTGAAGATATTACAGTGGTATCGAAGCCTGATCTCTGGCTCAGCCTCTGAGATCTAGCCATCAGAAGAATAAAGAAGAATACTGAAGAAATATTACATATAGGATAAAGAGAATATTTTTTCTAACACTCTCTCTCAATCCATGCATGGATTGGAGGAAGAAATCAAGGGAATGAGAAGGGGAAGACATGCAAATCCCTCAAGGAATTCTTCTCATGAAGAAAGCCCCAGTACTTCTTATGATGTGTGTGAGAATTCATCCACACAATCTGATCTACAACACTATAACATGCCTACTTTCTTGTTAAGAGAAAGAGGAGAAGGAGGAATGACGGAAGAGGAGATCTCCCTGCTTCTTTTCCAAACCTTGGAAGGAATTAAAGAAGATCTTAAGGAGATAGAAGGGGAGGAGTGTAGAAGATTTCTGGAAGGGTTTGAAAAAATCCCTAACTATTCTCATGGTGGGTGTGAGCTTTTAGCCACACATGCAGATCCACAATGCAATCTCTTGCCCACATTTGCTGCAAGGAGGATGGAGGGAGAAGATACATCACCACATGGAGGTGAAAGGGGAGCCATTGCTTCCACTAAACGAGCCTTTGCATCTTTACAAGGGGTTCCAAATGATTCAACATGTGGGAACCAAAACAAAGTTCAGGAGAAACATGCAGTATCATTGGTGGATTGTGAGATGGGAGGAGAGGAAGAGAAGAAGGATCAGCATCAAGGGATGATGAGCATTCACCCTTGTATATTTTAGAAGAATTCTACACAAAGGAAGGAGACTGCACTGCGTAGGGAAGAGAGGGAAAAATCAGTCCACTCATACATGCAGTCCACTTCAGATTTTGATGTCTCACTACATGGAGGCATTCTGTTAGGTAAACTTGACTCGAGATAGAGTCAAAGTTGACCAGGGAATAGTAGTGGTTTTGGGGCACATGGTTTTGTGCACCCATGGTTTTGACCCATGGTATTGCATGTAATGGAGCCTATAAAAAGGCTAAGAAGACTTCATTGTAATGTAGGCCTAGAGGTGAGCGGTGAAGGCTCACTTGGCCGGATTGGCCAGGGTTTTGGCCAATGGTTTATGAAATTTCATTGGTTGGGTTTTTCCCCGGATTTGGGGTTTTCCCGGATAAAAATTTGTGTTAATGTTCATGATTTGTTGCTGGTTCTTTTCATGTTTAATTATTCTCTCGGTAAAGTATTTTATTGCTGCGGTAAATTCCAAACAACTGGTATCAAAGCCATGGTTCCGGTTTTGGCTTCAGATGGACGTTTTCTGTTGCCAAGGGTTTTATTGGCCTGTGAATGGAGATATGATTTGTTGTAGGAGATAGATCTGGTGTGGATCTAAAATCTAGAGCAACGAGGCTGCATGTGAATGGCCAAGAATATATTGGACGTGTCTACAATCGAAATCTTGTTCCATGTCATGTCGTAACTGAAGCCATGGCTAGAAATGGTGGATCGAACCACCGCCTTGACGAAGTCGGAGTCACTTGAAGAATCTGCAAGAACTGGACGTATTTCCACTTCAATTCCCTGTTGCTGCTATACGCGGTGTTCGTCTTTAGCCTAATTTCACAGTTTGTATTTGTTCCTCCTTGTCGCTGTGCCGCGGATCTTCCTTTATCTTTTGAGGATGGAGCTCCCTGTGTTACACCACAGTGGCAATGAGGATGGGAAGCATGAGTTGACATAGCTCTTGGCCAACACTAGAGGTGCAGATCGAGCACGGTGGGGAGAAGGAAGGTTTATTAGTACTTGCAGGATCGTGGATATTTTTTAACCAAGATTGTTCAATCATTATAGAATGAGATTGATTGGATCTGTCAGATCTGATTTGTGCGGGGATAATGTCACTGCTGCTTAAACTTAACGAAATTCAGGGTGTGAATTCATTTGTGAGGGAATCAAGGAAAGCCATAAATTATTGACGGTTGATGTCAGTCATGGTGCAGAACCGGCCATCGATTAATTCAATGGTGGCAAAAATTGTACACAAAACAAATTGACATCAAGCTTCGTTCCGGAGAGGTGGATCAAAAATATTTCGTCGTGGTGGATTTCTATGTGCACATTTCCTGATTTGTCAATTTTCTGGAATGTAGCAGTGATTGCTGGTGCACATAAAGCTAAAAATTTGTTGTTGGTGAACATGTTAGCAACTGCATTTGAGGACCAGATGTGCGGGTGGAGTTATCTTAGAAACCACTCCCATGTAATGAATCGCTTGAAGCAAACGCACATTGCAGGGATCAAGGTTTTCAATTTGCGGTGGACGAGTTTCTGTGAGATCGAGCGGGCATGGATGTGAGCAGACGTAGATATAAAAATGTGGATCAAGATCAGTAATTATTCACAACGTGATAAAAAAGAGAAAGAGTCTGGATTGGGTGAAGGAGTGAATTTATTTGAGCATTCATTGCCGTGAAAGATAACAGGAGGAGTGCTTGGATCGGCTTGCTATGGCTCTAGGAGGGGAAGCTATTATTCCCGTTGCAGTGGAGTTGCTTCCAGGGTATTGGCGAAAGCACCATGTTGGTTTGATTATTCTTGCTTAGATTGCAGAAGGGTGTGCAAAGGAACGGTGATATCTCATCTCCATGTGTTCTATGTCAGGACAGATATGCGATAGGAATATGAGTAGATGAAAGCATAAGGAGAGAATATGTGCTAGAATAGCAAGCCATTAGCTGCAAGAGAAAAGTGTTTGACAGAATGTGTCAATCAAATGCTTTGAAGAACGTCAAAATGAGAGAGGATATTTGCATGTGGATTAATTAATTGATGAACCATGTACCTGAAGAGAATTCCTAGAGGACTGGCGGTTACAGAGGCTGCTGACCCATGTAATCCGGTAGATGGGTTCTTTTTATATGGACATTGATGTACAACTATGATGTCCTCTTTGGAGAGGACATCATGAATGAATGTAAAAGAATGGTTACACAAACGACAGCAACAATGAAACAAAAAAAATATTATGATGAAGTTAATTTATTACATGTAAATGGGCATACTGCTGTAAGACCTCGTATGGCATGCGTACCCCTGGTTAAATCATTGGTAAAGTCTGGGTTAGACCTAGGTGATAGGGGGGATGTCAAGTTAACAATTACCCTGGGTAAAAATTTGAGGGGGGAAGAGCTAGAGTGAGCGGGGTTGACTCATTAGCAGGTTTGGCTGGATTTAGTCAAGAAACCCCAAGTCAAGTTTAAGGGGGGAATTGTTAGGTAAACTTGACTCGGGATAGAGTCAAAGTTGACCAGGGAATAGTAGTGGTTTTGGGGCACATGGTTTTGTGCACCCATGGTTTTGACCAATGGTATTGCATGTAATGGAGCCTATAAAAATTCTAAGAAGACTTCATTGTAATGTAGGCCTGGAGGTGAGCGGTGAAGGCTCACTTGGCCGGATTGGCCAGGGTTTTGGCCAATGGTTTATGAAATTTCATTGGTTTGGTTTTTCCCCAGATTTGGGGTTTTCCCGGATAAAAATTTGTGTTTATGTTCATGATTTTTTGCTTGTTCTTTTCATGTTTAATTATTCTCTCGGTAAAGTATTTTATTGCTGCGGTAAATTCCTAACACATTCCACCTGGGAGGCCACTAGATCTAGAATTGGTGAGAGACATCTTGCCTCTTGGCTCACCATTCTTGGATTCTAGGGAGGTGAGGATTTTGGAGGATGAATTTGGCATGAGGGATGTCAAATTAGCAGGCAGCAGCATGAGGAGAGCTTTATATGCTAGATCACTAGTGCTGTCTCTTAGGAGGATTGATCCTTATTGGAAGTCTTGACGTTTGGTAGAGTACTCCAAGGATCTTGGTTCATGCATGATTCTTGATGACCCAGATGGAGATGATAGATACATAGTGGATGATGTGGTCAAATATTCCTATGGCAAGATCTTCTTGATTAGAACTTCTAGTCTTAAGGAGAAGCTGCTACATGCAACACATGGGGACTTCTCTTCCATGCACTTTGATGCATATTTCCATTTGATGGAGGAGTTCAATTGGGAGGGCATCCAACATGACATATTTCAACATATGGAGAGATGCATAGCCCAGATGGTAATGAAGAGGAGGTCACAACCACCTCCCTACACTTTGGAGGTGAGGGAGAATTTCCAGTTGAGCCATTTCAGCTCAAGATCTCAAGTGCATGATGGAGGAGGTATAATTTCACATTTTGTATTGTACTTCTTTTCCTTAGTTGAGCAGCATGATGTATCAAGAAGATTTTTTCCTTCTTGCATATTGTATAATAATGCACTTGCAACCTTTTGTAGCATTGAGATTGACTATATCATTGGTGGTTGGTGGGGGAAGCCACAGGATTCTTGGTGTGCACCATTGACACCACTTGGTACTTTCATGATGCTATCTTGTAAGATGATTGTGGTAGAAAACAAGTGGCTGGAAAAGCACTTGTTATTGTTTGGTTTGATGCAGGGCAAGGATGCACTGCACTGGTTCCATGAGAGGAACTATGATCCACTTTCCAGTTTTCATGTGACATCTTGTTCTCAATTTTTTATGCTTCCATATATTGCTGATTTTTTTATGTACATGGGAAGCTTTGTTTGGAGAGTGGCATATGAGATGAATATTCCCATTGGGAGTATGATTCTCCCTACTATTCATGTTGTATGTTTCAGGAGGAGCAATGGGCAAACCATGATTGCCACATCAAAACTCTTTTCTTCATATGGAGTAAGCCATTTGAAGAACTTGAGTGCTTGGAGGAGGCACTTCATGGCTGAATTATTTGATGGGGTAGCTTGGGCCATTCTTGGAGGCTATATCATTTAAACCCAAGGGCATAAAAAACCCCATACTTACCATAAATGGAGAGAGAAACAATTTTAATGGGAAAATTTAAACTCTCCATTCAGCCCCAACACATTGCATAGATTCGGGGTTGAAGTTTTCTTTGATGAGCTACCTAGAATGGCTCATTTCATTTGGATGATTGCATGGGTGAGGAAGTCACTCATTGGGAACAAGACTTCCCATGTTTTCATCACTCCTACCTTGAGGAGGCCATTGAGAAACAAGGAGATCACCACTTGTACCTTCCATTTTCTCATGTTGTACGCTTTGATTATCCTACACTTGGAGGGAATCATTGGAGGACAGATTCATTGCCTATCATTTTCAACCATGGTGGGATCCATCGATGAGGCCACAAGAAGAGGGAGGGAGAAATTTTGCTCTACCTTTGCAGTTGCTTGAGGACAAGCAAAATTTTGAAGGGGGAGGACTATAATATTCCTAATTAGCCCAAGCTAATAGGAATATTCAATTTTCTTTTATTTTTCATGCTGATGAATAAAATTGTAAAAGAGGACCAATAATAACTCCTAAACATCAAAATAAATCAATTCTCAATGTGAAACAAGCTAAATATGAGCTACTTTCATAAACACACTTAAGTGTGAACGAGGCTGGGCCAACTGACTCGGTCAACAGGACCAAATACACATCGCTATCTACATGCAATGTATCTCCTAAAGGCACAACGTAGTTCATGTTGGAGGTCACTCATGTGAATGAGGCTAAATCATCAAGGTGGTTTAGGGTTTGACAAGATTTCAAAATTGTAAAAGGAGGAGGACACCAAGGAGAGGGTTGATTATTTGATATTTCTCAAGGTGATTTTTGTTTAGAAATTCCTTATTCTCTGGCTATTTAGCTGAGAATAGTGTTGTTTAGCACTTGGGTGTTTGTGGTTGGGAATCCCACCTCCTTCCTTGAGCAGCTCTTGGAGGAGACTTGTTCTATCTTGTCCACTATCAGGCTTTGGGCCAAGCTTCATCTTCCAACCAAAATTTAGATCCTATTGAGGGTTTGAATTTTTTTGCAAGCTGCAACAGTGGAAGCTAGATCTATTCAGATCTAGGCAAATCTAGTGCCTCTTCTCAGTGAGTGTGTTTTTTAACCTCCTGGAAGAGTGTATTAGATCATTAGAGCTGCAATTTCAGATCTAGGCATCAGGCTTATTCAGTACTAAAGCTAACAGTGCAGTTTCTCTCCCATAACTATGTTATCGACAAGAGGGAAGTTGCAGGGTGTTTGAGCAACGTTTTGGAGGAGTGATCTCTGGTGTTAAGGGGCTCTCCTTGCACTGTGGTGATCCATGGATTGGCCATCCAATCAATTTTAATTTCAGATCTGTTTTGCATCTAGTTCTATTTACTGTAGAATTCCTGAATATTACTGCAGTACTGCAACTTAGATCTCAGATCTACTCACGGTTGTTCATGTTTTGCTCAGATCCCCAAGGGGAGTGTATTAAGGAGCCCATCTAGTACATAGATATGTATTGGATCTATATTTTTGTGTAAAGATCTCCTCTAGATCTTATGTGTAATATATTTCTGCTGTAGCATCAATAAAATAACGCTGTCAGGCTTTGCAGTCTCATTTTGTTGTTGCAGCACCTCAATCTTGAGGGTTTCTTCATGTAACTCTTATGTTTATCTATTGTACATTGTATGAACCATGATATAGATCTGATTTACTGATTTACATACCATATTACATCCAACACCTTAAAAAAATCATGCTTCATAAGCTTCAGTTACTTTCGGTTGAGTCAAGTCATGGGGATTGGGCATTTTTAAGCCATATCGGGAGTGGTAGATCTGTTTAACATAGTTAGAATCATTTGTTTCAGCCAAAATTTGGCATGTATGTCTATTATGACCTAATATAAGGGATCCCACCATCCATTGCCCTTATTTTGACGCAAATCTCTGAAGTTAATGTTTTTAGGGCTAAAATAACTGCTTTTCCCCACATTGGGTTGAAGAAATGAACCATAATTCTTGCTGCTGTACTCAAAATTTTTGATGAAGTGTTTCTTAACACATTCCATGGATTATTAGCTTTTTTCATCTGCATCATTGTGTTCACATATTGCTGCAGTCCATTATTGGGCATTTTCCAACCATTCTAGGTGTGAGAGGCTTGTTTATCTCACCTAGTTTGCTTGGTTTCTGATTTCCTATTGTATTTGTATCTTATATTATCAAATATAAGATATCCAAGGGCTAATATTTTTTTTTGTATCATACATTCCTGAAAAATGCGTTTTTTAGGCATGCCTTGCTAGCAATCCCAATTTGGGGATATTACACTTTTAACTCTGCAAAAAAATTTGAAGTGTTGTTTTGTGTTCAATTGGAGTAAAACCCTAAATATATCGTATTTCCTCATTATGGATTATGGGCAGAGATTCGACGAGGTTGATGAGGTACTACTCGTTCGATTCTTTGATGTTGTGGGAGGATTGGATTGCAGGCTTTTGTCTGTGGATATCGAGTAAAAGATGGGAATGGGGCATATTATTCCCAAAGGAAAAAATGATATATTGTAGGAGGGAAATTAGATGTATGGAAGTGGTTTCAAGGGAATTCACAATGAGAGTAGAAAAAGATATGGTTGATGTTTCTTCCCACATCGAATTTCAAATGAAAGCAGTGGAAGCATTGTATTTGAAAGGGGGACTCCTTTTAGATGGAGTGAATATTGAACCCAAGGCCAATTAATGGCATTTATTTTAGAATTCCTAGAGCCATGCCAAGAAGCTATATTTGAATATTGAACCCAAGGCCAATTAATGGAATTTATTTTAGAATTCGTAGAGCCATGCCAAGAAGCTAAATATGGATTAGGAGTTTTAATGAACTTCACCTTTTACGGATCCGTATAAAGAATTTTCTCCAGCAAAATGTTACAGGAATATATAATCAAAGTAGAATTCTAAGTTACAGAATTCAAAACTTACAGCGTAGTGCTTTCAAGATGATCTGAATATGCAAACCCTGTATAGAAAGCTAAAAAATAAAAGATCGCAAATTTGAAAAACCCGATGCCATAGGTTACAAAATAAACATTGTTATCCAATCAAATAAAAGGCCACTCCTCCATATAAACATTTCTAATATTAACACCTGGACCAATACAAAATGAATAGCTAGTGGATAAGATGACATAAAACGAACGTACGCTATTAGCCTTAGACACAATAGAGAGAAAAAAAACCAAAACCAGCCTTAGACACAATAAAAAGTAAAAAAAAACCAAAACCAAGTTTTCCTTAATCCAAAATGATGACGCATGATGATGCAATTGAATTTAGTTGAATGGAGTTTATTTCAAACCTCTAGTGGGACTCCCTCCTTAATCGAAAATTATGACCCGTGATGATGCAATTGAATTTAGTTGAAGGGAGGCTTGCGCTGGTGGATTGATGAGGAAAGGAGATGCCTGTTGGATCCAAGTTCTCTTACGACCTTATGGAAAATGACTCGAGGTACCATACACCACATACCAAAACCCAAGTACCATACACCACACATACCAGAACCGGACAAGGAAAGGAGATGCCCGCTGGGTCCAAGTTCTTAGCGGTGGCCGAGAGGAGGACTGCGACACCCTTAAAGGAGGGTCCATACCTAGAGTTGTGCATGAAAAGGACAAAAAAAATCGACTCCCAAACAAAATAATCACCTTAAGATAGGACTGTATAAAAACTACGGAACTTCAAACTGTGATTTTAATCCATTGGGCATGCTTAGCAAACCTTCTTATTAATCCATTGGGCATGCTTAGCAATACATTTGGCTATTCTTAAAGTAAGCTTATTTTTTAATTGAATTTGAGTTTGTTTGGGCATATTTTCCCCCAAAGACACACACATATATATACAAGTCAGACGCACTGGTCTCAGTCTTCTTTCCTTCGATACAAGAACCAGAAACAATTCTTTTAACTTGTAAGAGCGTAATACACATTTTCGATGCACATTGTTTTTACTTTTAATTTTAGATACAAGGATTTAACATTATCCTTAGTTACACATGGGAAATTCTAATGTGTAAACTCCCAACTATTTGTCTTTTGATTTTATAATATAGATACAAAGAGATAGTCATTATATGAATAGATAATTTTTTTTATAGGAATATATAATGAAATATAAGTGTATATGAATAAATAATTTTGTTATAGGAATATATAACGAGATATAAGTGATAGATCTGTTACAGATATTCTTCTACTCAGAAAATCCCCCGGTGCCATATTTGTTTATCAGACTTTGACATCCGACTTTTGAAAGCTCTTCCATGATTTCTCAATCTCAAATGTGAATTTGGTAATAATTCCTCAATTTCAAATATATTATGAATCCCCTGTCGACTCACTTTATCATCTTGCAACGTCCAGTGATTTACTTCTGTGTGAAATCTGGCTCTTACACCAGTGGGAAAGTAGAATTCAAGAAAATCGAAAACATCAAAAGTCGTCTAATATTTATCCATGGATTCAAAACTTGAATTTGTACAACAGTTTTGAACAAATAAATATGGTTCAATTCATAATGCAATGATCAATAAGAAATTTTGAAAAGCTCAGTTATAAGAAATTTTCCATGCATCCTGATCTATAGGTAAAGTAAAATAACAATAACCCTCTCAACTTACTCATTTATCATAATCACAAAAAATAAAATGAAAAATAAAAAAAACAGAAGAAATAAAGAATATACATAACATGTTGAAATTTTAATGGGCTAATCTTACATTTACGAGTTCCAGAATTTCAAATAGTTTTTTTACAAAGGAAATTGATTCACTTTTCCTAAGAATACGCAATAATTAGCTTCCTTTCTCACATAGGTTGACTAAGACGCACTTCTAAGGAGGAGAAATTTTCAGTAAGGAAAAGGGAAATCTATGCCCACCTTACTAAATTTCAAAAAAATAACAACTCTATGGTTTAAACAGTAAATTCAGTCAAGGAAATGAGACTTGCCAACAAAATTGCAGTAGAATAGCTTAATAACAAATACATATTACTTCCTGATAAATAAATTGACCATGTAAATGCAAAAATAAGCATAAAAACATAAACTACTAATAACAATATGTGATCTCCAGTTTGAAAAGACGATAATGGTGAGCAGAAAAAATGGTGCACATCATAGTATAATATTAGATCTTGTAGTAATTTAGCCACTATGTTATTACAATCCCAGGTCTGCAAGGTACCATATCCATCCACTAACAAACAAGAATCTTTCCAAATGACATCAATAAAACTTACGTAACAAATTTAAGTGTGCCCTCCATGGTATGTGCTGAAAAGCGCGTCTTGAAGCTCCAGGTCGCAGGTTTCGGGCCAAAAAGTGCGACATGCACTTTCGGCACTCTCGGCGGCAGATTTCAGTAAAAAGTGTCATCTCAGCTGCGGCTGATGTCTTCCACCTGCGCAATAGGTCCGAAAACACACGGAAGTTATAATTTTTACTGTTTTAGGGTTTTATAGGTTAAAAACAACATCAAGAAAAGAAAAACAAGAGGCTGAAGAGAAATCCTAGGATTTGAAGCAGTTGGATATGCAAGGATCAGAAAAACGACAGCGGTCGTAATCGTTAACCCATGTGGAGTTGCCAGTTGTTATTATGGATCTTAGTTGCAAGTGTACGAAAAAAGACCACTTTAGCTGTGCATAAAAAACAACCCTAATAGCAAAGATGGCTGCCAATATCTTCAGATCTACAATTAGTTGATCAAGATAAATGCTGCAAAAATCTAGATCTAGGCATCAAAATACATTAAGCAATAGATAAACCAAGATTTACTCCATGCATCCAATAGACAAGACAAGAATATGTTGAGTGGATTTTATATTAAGGGCACCTAGGAGGAAAACATAGAAGATGTTACCAGTTCTCCTCAATGGGATGGGTTCTTGTAAGTCCTCAACACTTCAGATCTAAAATTCCTCTCTCTTGATGGTGTAGAAAACCCAGACAAAAATGGAACTCAAAGGGGAGCTCACAAGCAAAAAAATAATAAAATATTCCATAAAAGTTGGATCTTGATTTGGTTAATAATATTTTAACTATGCACCAATATCTAGACTAACTCAATATTTTGTTATAAATAGAAGGGGTTTTCCATTCATTCATCACCTTTTGTTGCCTAAAGATCACTCTGGATCTATACTTTTGGTTTGACTTTGATCGACCATCATTGTCATATTTTTCTATCCTTTTGCTTGTGAGCTCCCCTTTGAGTTCCATTTTTATCTGGGTTTTCTACACCATCAAGAGAGAGGAATTTTAGATCTAAAGTGCTGAGGACTTACAAGAACCCATCCCGTTGAGGAGAACCGGTAACATCCTTCTATGTTTTCCTCCCAGGTGCCCTTAATATAAAATTCGTTCAACATATTCTTGTCTTGTCTATTGGATGCATGGAGTAAATCTTGTTTTATCTACTGCTTAATGTCTTTTGATGCATAGATCTAGATTTTTGCAGCATTTATCTTGATCAACTAATTGCAGATCTAAAGATATTGGCAGCTATATTTTCTGTTAGGGTTGTTTGTTATGCACAGCTAAAGTGGTCTTTTTTCGTACACTTGCAATTAAGATTCATACTAACAACTGGCGACTCCACACGGGTTTATGATTACGACCGCTGTCGTTTTTCTGATCCTTGCATATCCAGCTGCTTCAGATCCTAGGATTTCTCTTCAGCCTCTTGTTTTTCTTTTCTTAATGTTTTTTTTAACCTATAAAACCCTAAAACAACAAAAATTCTAATTTCCGTGTGTTTTCAGACCTATTGCACAGGTGAGAGACATCAACCGCAGTTGAGATGACACTTTTTATTGAAATTTTCCGCCGAGAGTGCCGGAAGAGCAGGTCGCACTTTTTGGCCCTAAATCTACGACCTGGAGCTTTAGGACGCACTTTTCAGCCTAAAAATTGTGACCTCTACTAAAAACAGGTTAGACATTGCGACCTGGATTTTTTGCGGGAATTTTTCTGAAAGTTTTCTGGGTTTGTTTGGGCCTTTGTTCTGGGTTGTATGACCTCCGTCTTTGCCCATTTTGGACCTGTAATTGTTCTTTTTTACTCAACTAAGTGGGAACCTAGCCCCCTAGGGCTTCAGTACCCTCCAAACTTTGTGGAAGAGTTTTAGCTACTGCAGGTTGTCTAAAATTTTCAGAGTGTTCAGTCATTTTTCAAATCTGATACCCCACCTTCAGATCCGCTTCAAATTGGCTATTTATCTATCCAAATCACCTCATTTAGCTTTGTTTGGGTATTTTCTCTAGGGTTCACTCTATTTCCCTCCAGGAGATAGCCTTTCACCACCTCATTTACAACAATCTTTCCTCTGATTCGTTGTTGTTTTCTGCACCACTTTCCAGCAGATTTTGAGCTTTAGATCCCTATCCCTCCTAACCTTAGATATATTGTGATGCAGGGGAATTAGACACTAGCCAGCAATGTAGGAGGTTTTGTCCACATGTTGTGGCTAGGAGGGTTCGAAAACATTTGAATTGTAATAGCTAGGTGTCAATACCTCAGCTGACTGTTTCATTTAGATTAGTTAGAGTCCATAGAAGTCGAATAGGTTTAGATTTGATCCATCTATCATGTTTCAGTTATTTGAATAATTGTAATTAGGCTTTTGATTTACAAAATGGTCCTCGCAGAGGAACTGAAGAGACACATTGTAATGTATATAAATTGTATTCCTTGGATGTATTGAAAGAGAGAGGACGAGGAGAGAAAGATTTCTACAGTAAAAATCTGTGTATCAAACAATTGCTTCCAGTTAAATGAATTTCAGTTCCTGTTGATTATCCAACTGTATTGAATCGTTAATTGTGAGGAAATTTGTTTGATTGCGAGGCAATTGAACACTGTCTCATATATAACTGTTGAATTGAGTCGTTGTACAATATTCATAGCTCTGTGTTCATTGTTTCCCTTGAGTTGTTTGAACAATTGAAACCCCCACCCGCAGACAAGGTCTGCGTATTGTTGTGGTCGTTGAGGTCTGTCTCATAGTAATGAAAACCCCGCTTAATAAATGGATGGACTGTTTGAATCCTGAACCGAGGTCTGACCTGAGTTAGCAAACAGGAGAACACAGGAAGAAAGGCGTTAACCCATGGTCAATCACTGTCCTGAAACCGCGAGTGGATTTACGAAGCCGGATTGCCCATATTGCACCGCTTTTGTGGAGTGAGCGGTATTTCCAAATTGGGTGTGATTCCATTGAATGGTGGACACGTAGCACACTGTGGGACCGCGAAAACTGCTTTTCCGAGCGCCATCGCATGCTAACGTTCAACCAGGGAGGCCACGCGATATTGTTGAACGTCGTCGATTTGGAGGGAAGCCATCGGACGGTGGTCGTGTTTGGAAGATGAACGAAGGATAACCAAGGTACGACGTGTGTATTTCATTGGCCATTGATTATATATGTGGGCCTAGGGCTAAAGGTCTATTACAAAGTCGTTTATTCAAAAATTATTGGGCTATTAATATAAAGTTCCGACGGGTGATAACCTTATTGTAAGGTGGCGGGGGAATATAAAGGTCGGACATATAATTTAATTTCAAGGTTTGCAGAGTATTTGTTTATTTGTCAATTCCTTCGAAATTGATAAATAAAATTCCAAGAAAAGAAAGAAGACCACGTGGAGGTAAACTAAGTTAATTGAGGGAAATGCTGATAGAGCTACGAGAAGAGACCAGCTCTCCTTAGGGGCCGACTTTCAGCTTTGTTGCCATCATTTGTGGTATCAGAGCGTTTTCGACTTGTTTTTGCAGAGAATTAACATGGCAATCCGAGTTGGTAGAGGTGCTGGCAGAAGGAGACCTGTTGCCAATGCAGAGGTGTTGGGGATTTTGCAGAGGTTCGAGGCTAGAATGGATGCCATGGAGCGAAGACAGCCCAAAGATCCTGAAGACATCAGTGAACCTGAATTAGAAGAAGTGGAAGAAAATGTTGAGATTCCTCCTAACATGAGGCTCCTCAGAACTATTATGGGGTCTGCAGTTAAGCCCAAAATTGAAGTGTCGAGTTTTGCAGGGGGACTGAATCCAGAAGAGCTAGTAGACTGGATCAATGAAATGAACAAGTTCTTCAACTATGAAGAAATAAGTGAAGATAAAAAGGTCAAGTTTGCAGTGACAAAGCTGAAAGGACATGCTGCACTCTGGTGGGATGGAGTGCAGGCAGAAAGGAGGAGAGTTGGCAAGCAGCCTATCAAGAGCTGGACCAGAATGATGGCTAAATTAAAAGGTAAATTCTTACCTAGTGATTATCAGCTAACATTGTTTAGGAAAATGCAGAACCTGAGACAGAGGTCGCTGACAGTAAAAGAATACACATAGGAATTCTATAAAGTAAGCATAAGAGCTGGGAAATTTCAAGACACACCAGAGAAGACTACCAGATATGTGAATGGTCTCAGGCTAGAGATCTAAGATGAGATTGGTCTTCTGTCTCCTAAGACAGTGGAAGAGGCCTACCAGATGGCCTTGAAAGAATAGGAGAAACTCTTGAGGAAACAGTCTGCCAAGAAGAGAGGTACTTTCCGAGGAAAGGGGAGTCAGGGTGGTAGAGGAAAGCCTACTACACCTAGGGATGGAGATAACAGTAGCTCACCTCAGAATGCATCTATAGAGGATGATGCAAGGGGCAGAAGGGGTTCTTACAGAAGAAAAGGAAGAGGAGGTAGAGACAGAGGCAGAGGTAGAGAATTGAGGTGCTATAGATGTCAGGAAGTGGGACACAAGCACTATGAGTGTCCAGAGAATGTGGGTGATGGTCCAAGAAATGTTGTTGTTGCTCAGGCTGGAGAAGAGGCAGAAATTGAAGAAGAAATTCTACCAGAGAGAGGAGAGTCCTTGGTGGTTAATAAGGTCTTGTTGAAGCAAGCCAAAGAGGTCACTGAACCTGCACAAAGGAAGACTTTGTTTAGGAGCATATGCAAAGTCCAAGGGAAATGCTGCCAACTAGTCATTGATAGTGGTAGCACAAACAATCTAGTTTCCACTGAGGTGATAGAAAAGTTGAAGCTAAAGACAAGGGAGCATCCAACTCCCTATAGGTTGTCCTGGTTGCATAAAGGGCACCAGCTGGTTGTAAAAGAACAGTGTGAGATAGAGTTGTAAATGGGAAAATACAAAGATAAGGTCCTGTGTGATGTAATGCCCATGGATGTGTGTCATATACTGCTGGGTAGACCTTGGAAGTTTGATAGAGCAGTAGTGCATGATGGCAAGAAGAACACTTACAAGTTCTTCAAGGATGGGGTACATCATACATTGATACCCATGGAAGAAGGAGAGCTATCCAGCATAGTGATTGATCCAAAGACCTTGTTGCTGAGCGGGAAGGAATATCTGCAGCAAATAGAAGAGGAAGAGGTAATTTTTGCTTTAGTTTTCAAACCTAAGGTAGTTCTTACTTCTACAAAGATTTCCGATTTTCCAATAGAAATCCAAGAGATGTTAGACAATTATTGTGACATTGTTGTGGATGATTTACCTGATGAGCTGCCACCTGTGAGGAAGATCAGCCATCAAATAGATTTGATCCCTGGTTCAAATCTACCAAATAAGGTAGCCTACAGAATGACTCCCACAAAAAATGAGGAAATCAGGAGACAAGTAAAGGAATTGGTGGACAAGAGATTGATCAGAGAAAGTTTGAGTCCATGTGCAGTACCGACAATATTGAGCCCAAAGAAAGATGGAGGCTGGAGGATGTGTACTGATTCCAGAGCAATCAATAAGATCACAATCAGGTACAGATTCCCTCTGCCTAGAGTTGAGGATTTGATGGACTTTTTGAGTGGTGCTAAATATTTTTCAAAGATAGATTTAAAAAGTGGATACAATTAGATTAGAATAAGAGAGGGTGATGAGTGGAAAATTGCCTTTAAAACGAATGAAGGACTGTACGAATGGATGGTAATGCCTTTTGGGTTGTCAAATGCACCTAGCACTTTTATGAGACTTATGAATGAAGTATTGAAAGAATTCATTGGTAAATTTTTGATAGTATATTTGGATGATATATTAGTTTTCAACAAAACTAAATAAGAACATTTAAGGCATCTTAATTATGTCTTGAAGAAGCTGCACCAAGAGAAAATACTGATAAATTTAAAGAAATTCTCATTCATGAAAGAATAGTCGGTGTATTTGGGCTTTGTTGTTTCTGCAGAAGGATTGAAGATGGACCCAGAAAAGGTTAAGGCAATTGTGGAGTGGCCTTCACCTAGAAATGTTTTTGAGGTAAGAAGTTTCCATGGACTTGCTAGTTTTTACAGAAAGTTTATAAGAAACTTCCATAAGATTAATGCACCCATCATTGAGACAATAAAGAAGATAAAACAACCATTTAAGTGGACTGCTGAAGAAGAAATAAAATTTAAAGTTTTGAAGCAAAAGATAAATGAAAAGCCTGTTTTGATTCTGCCTGATTTTAATAAACCATTTCAAGTGAAGTGTGATGCCAGTCGAGAGGCCATTGGAGCTGTGTTGATTTAGGATGATAGGCCTATAGCCTATTTCAGTGAAAAGCTGAATGACACCAGAAGAAATTATTCCTCTTATGAGAAGGAATTCTATGCAATTGTTCAGGCATTGAAAAAGTGGAGACATTATTTGATGTCCAAAGAATTTGTATTATATTATGATAATCATGCTTTGCAGTATATTGTACAGCAGCCCAAGTTGAATCATAAGCATGCCAAATGGGTTGAGTATCTCCAAGGTTTTAACTTTGTTTTGAAACACATAAGTGGCCAAGCAAATAAAGTAGCTAATGCTTTGAGTAGGAGGCACATGCTTGTTCAAGAAACTAATTTTGAAGTTTTAGGATTTGATTTTCTCAAAGAACTGTATAAAACAGATCCTGATTTTAAAGAAGCATTTGAGGCATGTTGTAATCCTATTTTGATAGATAGAAGCCAGTGTCTGGACTATTTCTTGTAGGAGGACTTACTATTCAGGAGAAACCAACTGTGTGTACCAAAATGTTCCATGAGAGAAAATTTGATCAAGGAGAAGCATAGTGGTGGACTTGCTAGACACTTTGGTACTGATAAAAATTATGAGAAACTGAGTCACTTTTATTACTAGCCCAAGATGAGAACAGAAGTGGACAAGTTTGTGAAGAATTGCAAAATCTGTCAATATGCCAAAGGAAGG
Organism: Pinus albicaulis; assembly: GCA_034641835.2. Taxonomy (NCBI): domain Eukaryota; kingdom Viridiplantae; phylum Streptophyta; class Pinopsida; order Pinales; family Pinaceae; genus Pinus; species Pinus albicaulis. The sequence goes on along the minus strand of CM076583.1, from coordinate 152,435,208 downwards.
AGCCAGAATGCAGGATTGTACACTCCCTTGCCTATTCCAGACAGGCCTTGGGACATGGTGAGTATGGATTTTGTTCTAGGATTGCCCAAGAATCAGAGAGGGAATGATGCAGTCTTTGTTTTAGTGGACAGATTATCCAAAATGGCACATTTTATTCCATGCTATAAAACTAGTGATGCCACCCATGTTGCTAACTTGTTTTTCAAAGAAGTTGTTAGGTTGCATGGGTTGCCCAAGAGTATTGTTTCAGACAAAGACACCAGATTTGTGGGCCATTTTTGGAGGACACTGTGGAAGAAACTTGGTACCAAACTGAGTTTCAACTCAGCTTATCATCCTCAGACTGATGGACAAACTGAGGTAGTGAGTAGGAGTCTGGGAAATTTGTTGAGAAGTCTTGCAGGAGAGCATCCCAAGCAGTGGAATCATATTTTTCCCCAGGAAGAATATGCATATAATGACTCACCAAACAGGAGCACAGGGCAGAGCCCATTCCATATTATCTATGGAATGCACCCCAGGGGAATATTAGAGTTAAGAAACCTGGGAAGGGCAGAGCTAAGGAGTGCAGATGGTGAGGAATTTGCTTCAGAGATCCAGGCCATACATGAACAAGTGAAACAACAACTACAAGGCAACAACATCAAATACAAAGGCAGAGCAGACTTGAGCAGAAAAGAAGTCCATTTTGAAGTATGAGATCTGGTTTTGGCACACTTGAGAAAGGAGAGGTTTCCGAAGAAGTAGTATAACAAATTGAAGTTCAAAAATATTGGGCCATGCAAGATACTTAGAAATTTTTCTGCAAACGCTTATGAGATTGAATTGCCACCTGATGTTGGAATATCTCCCATTTTTAATGTTGCAGATTTGTACAAGTATGACGATGATGGTGCAAAAGAAAGATTAGCAGACAAGGAACAGATTGAGTGGAAAGAGCAGCTACCTCTAGCACAACCATTGCAACCAGAGAGAATATTGGACAAGAGAGTGTTCAGGAAGACCAGAGGACAAGAGTACTTCCAGTACTTAATCAAATGGAAGGACAAGCCAGAGGAAGATGCCACTTGGATGACTGAAGGAATGTTGCAGAAGATAGGCAGATCAGTGGAAGGGCTCCTGGATAGGAACCCATGAAGAAAATTGCCCTCGGGAGTCTGATGCAAGGGCATTAGACACTAGCCAGCAATGTAGGAGGTTTTGTCCACATGTTGTGGCTAGGAGGGTTCGAAAACATTTGAATTGTAATAGCTAGGTGTAAATACCTCAGCTGACTATTTCATTTAGATTAGTTAGATTCCATAGAAGTCGAATAGGTTTGGATTCGATCCATCTATCATGTTTCAGTTATTTGAATAATTGTAATTAGGCTTTTGATTTATTAAATGGTCCTCGCAGAGGAACCGAAGAGACACATTGTAATGTATATAAATTGTATTCCTTGGATGTATTGAAAGAGAGAGGACGAGGAGAGAGAGATTTCTGCAGTAAAAATCTGTGTATCAAACAATTGCTTCCAGTTAAATGAATTTCAGTTCCCGTTGATTATCCAACTGTCTTGAATTGTTAATTGTGAGGAAATTTGTTTGATTGTGAGGCAATTGAACACTGTCTCATATATAACTGTTGAATTGATTCATTTTACAATCTTCGCAGCTCTCTGTTCATTATTTCCCTTGAGTTGTTTGAACAATTGAAACCCCCACCCACAGACGAGGTCTGCGTATTGTTGTGGTCATTGAGGTTTGTCTCGTAGTAATGAAAACCCACTTAATAAATGGATGGACTGTTTGAATCCTAAACCGAGGTCTGACCTGAGTTAGAAAACAAGAAAACACAGGAAGAAAGGCATTAACCCGTGGTCAATTACTGTCTTGAAACCACGAGTGGATTTACGAAGCTGGATTTCCCATATCGCACCGCTTTTGTGGAGTGAGCGGTATTTCCAAATTGGGTGCGATTCCATTGAATGGTGGACACGTAGCACACGGTGGGACCACGAAAACCGCTTTTCCGAGTGCCATCGCATGCTAACGTTCGACCAAGGAGGCCACGCGATATCGTTGAACGCCATTGATCTGGAGGGAAGCCATCGGACGGTGGTCATGTTTGGAAGATGAATGAAGGATAACCAAGGTACGACGCGTGTATTTGATTGGCCATTGATTATATATGTGGGCTCGGGGCCAAAGGTCTATTACAAAGTCATTTATTCAAAATTTATTGGGCTATTAATATAAAGTTCTGACGGGTGACAACCTTATTGTAAGGTGGCGGGGGAATATAAAGGTCGGAGATATAATTTAATTTCAAGGTTTGCAGAGTATTTTTTTTATTTGTCAATTCCTTCGAAATTGATAAATAAAATTCCAAGAAAAGAAAGAAGACCACGTGGAGGTAAACTAAGTTAATTGAGGGAAATGCTGACAGAGCTACGAGAAGAGACCAACTCTCCTTAGGGGTTGACTTTCAGCTTTGTTGTTGTCATATTGGCTATTTTGGTGTGTTTTGACTAGTTTTTTTTCCCACCTACAGACTACTTTTTGAGAGGCCCACCTTCTTGGGTTTAGATTATTGTATTATTAGCTATTTATTTACTCTTATTTCCATTTCATATACTGTTATCTATAGGTTTATTTACAATTACACATCACACTTTTTATTTTTTCTCTACAAATGTCTGGGTTTAAAAATTAAAATTTACACACTTTGCACATACACCCTAAACGAAAAAGGGCTTGGTTAACACCACCAAGAAAAGACTGTAAAACATTGAAATCAATTGATCCTGCACCTCTTCGCCCTTGTTTCGACATTGTAATCAGTTGATCCTGCACCTCCTTGCCCTTGTCGGTCTCTTTTTCCTTTGTGTCGTGTTTGTGTCATCATCATTGCGCCATCAAGGCGTTTATCTCGGATACTTCTTGGCCTTCATCCTCAGTTTCCAGTAGGTAGACTTACTCCTCCACGTAGGATTAGAGTTAGTCCTCCTCCGAGTCCGCACTCCAACTCTTCTTTTGGTTCATTAGGTTCTCCTTCCACCCCTGGTTCTCCTCCTATCACCTTCACCATGTCTGCTTGAGGACCTAACACTGGTGGTAGCCTTGGCCCTAATGCTGGGAATACTACAAGTGGGACTGCAACAGGAACTATCCCGGCTACTCCCTTGCTCCCCTATATGGCAGGCCTCAGTCTTTCCGATTTTGACCAGTTGATAAATGACCCTATACACTGTGACACTAGTTGGCCTGCTATGCCAACCAAGCTCCCTTCCGACATCCCTAAGTTTGAAGGCCTTGCTGGAGAAGATCCTACAAATCATGTTCGATCTTTCCACTTGTGGTGTTCGTCTAACTCCATTACCAATGACTCTGTCCATCTTTGGTTGTTCCAATGTACGCTTATAGGTGAAGCTTCTAAGTGGTATGTTGATCAGGCCTCATCCTCTCATACCACCTTTGTGACTCTTGCTCAGGCTTTTTTGTCTTATTTCCAGCTTCCTCTTTGTTATGACACTGGTAACGAACTTTTGACTTCTTTCCGTCAATCGTCTGCGACCCACCTATCCGATCATGTTCAAGAATGGTGGAGAAGAAAGAGCCTATGTCGAGCCCCTACCTTCGAAGACCATGTCTACATGGATTGGTTCTTTAGATCTCTCTTACACCCTACCGACAAAGATGTCGCATCTCATTTCCCTCAAACTGAAGAAGCCGCTCTCCAAATTGCGTTAAATATGACCTGATCTACACTCAGTCGGGTTATGTTTATACCGTTCTACCTGATCTTCCTAGACCCGGTGGTGCCAACGCATTGGGGGCATCTCATGCCACCGACAGTATCGTTGGAGCTCTCTCCCATCCATACGTTGAACCTCCCATGGGCTATGGTTTTCCTTAAGGGGGGGCCAGCACCTCCTGCACTTTTCCCCCTCTTGGTAGCATGTATCCAGGATACGGCATGCCTCCTCCTTTTTCCCAACCTCTTTTTTACCACACTGTTACCCAACCTCCTTATTACCCGTATCCACAGCTTAGTGCTTCAGCTCCTCCAACATTAGCACATCCTCCTCCCTCGCCTTCTCAACCCCCGCAATAGCAGCCACCGCCCCCTCAGGGGAAGGTATATGCACAGTAGGGCGCAACTAATCCTCCTCCTCCCAAAAAGAAGAGGAAAGGCACTCAAAATCAATTTTCTCTCGGTAATCCTGGACCTAATCCTCAAAATAATACCCCTAACACTGCTAACCAACAACAGGGCACTCAGCCCAAGTAGGACAGGCCTGTTTGCATGAATAAACCTTGTTCTTGTTGTGGTGTTTATGGTCATTACACACATGATTGTCCTCTTTTACCACAGATGAAGCAGATGTGGGAGTCTCAAGCAACATTGTGAGGACAACAAGCCTCCCCTTCCGTCCCTCCCAGTGCTGCACCTAGTCAGCCGGCTGTGCTTACTAATCATTTCCCTCAACAAGGATTTGTAGCTACCCAACCACCTAAAGGTCAGGTTGCCACTCAACATCTTCCATCTAGTACCTCCAATTACCAGATTCTCATGATGAACTATGATCAACCTCTAACCATAGAAATCAATCTTCAGACTCGGTCCCATCAGTACAACAAGCCTCCTGCTACGTCTGTCCCCGAGCCACCTCCTTCGGTCTCTACAGAGCCTCTTTTGACACCTAATGGTCCCTTGTAGATCCCTCAGCCTAAGGCGGAGGTTCATACCAATATCCCTAAGGGACCACTATGCTAAAATGCTGCCTCTAGAAAATTTTCCCATTCATATAGCATAACAGAGGATTTGGTGCAATGTCCTACTGCCATTTCAACACTGGAACTCCTCTAGTCGTGCCCTTCACAACGAAAAGCTCTACTATCTGCCATGGGCGTTGTATATCCTTCCGACGATCGATTGATTGTCTTTGATTTTGATCGGTCAGAAAATCCTCCTCTCCCTGCTTCCATTGCCTTCCAAATCCCAGTCAAGATCTGGAATGCCCACATTTCCTGGTGCATTATTGATGAGGAGGCATCCACCTGTGTGATGGATGCTTCGATTTGGAAGAAACTCAGATCACCTGAGTTGGCTCCTTTCACGATCACTCTTCGAGAGTGGGATGGCCACGCCTCCCAGCCCATTTGCCTACTCCACAACTGTCCTATTACTCTTACGGGCAAGACTGTTTACATTGACGTAGAAGTCATAGATGCCCCCTTAGATTACAACATTCTATTGGGTTGTAGCTACACCTATGCGATGTTTGTTGTCCCATATGTGGTTCACCGCAAGATGTCCTTCCCTCATAATGGAAATATAGTCACCATTGACCAGTTGACATATTACGAACCGAAGTCTCAGACATCCCCTGAGTCCACCATCTCTTCGCTGGCCAATAAGCAAATCGTCGATCCTTTGACTAGTGCCTCACCCGAAGTCTACAAAGATTCCTCATTTCTTGGTACATTCCCTAGTCTTCCTCCTCCTGTCTCTGATCCCAGCTCATCGAATGTTTGCATGATGCAATCGTCTCGAGCTGCCCTCGAGCGGCTCGCTTTGGCTAGTCAGCAGCCTCCTCGCCCTCCGCGGCCTACTCCTAGCCCTTCGATTCAGCCTTTTGGACCTCCTCCTCCTGGCCCTTCACCTACAGTTGATATCCATGAGCCTCTTTACCCTCCTGGAACGATTCCTCCAGGCCTTAAACCATTTAGGAGCCATCCCATCTGGCCATTACCCCTCCAGTCAGATACCATTCCTAGCTCCCCCCCCAGGAGTGTACACGGTAACTGTCATGGCTACCCTCTCTCTCCCTAACTTGACCCTTGGGATTCCCGTCTGGTACCTTGATCCTCCAGCCACTGCCCCACTTGGTCAACCCAAACCTTATCTTGCTTTGACCCCTGTCCAACCAGTCCCCATGACTTCTCCCATTTTTACAGTGCCTCAACTACCTCAACAGGAACCACCTCCTGTTGCAACCACTTTAGGTAAGAAGGGAAAAGCTTGCAAGAGGGCCTCAAAGGACAAGGCTGCCCTGACTAACCCTGCAACTCCCTCGCCTGCAAAGCCCTGTGATTTGTGTGATGTCGTTGGCCATGCCACCCATAACTGTCTTGAATTGCCCCGTATCAAACCCATGGTTAAAGTTGCATTCCCTGAGTCTACGGTCCCTGGAGCCTCTATTTCTTCCTCGACTGCAGCCAAGAACCCTAAAACTATTCACACCAAACAAACATGTGTTGTGTGTGATCTCCATGGCCATTATTCTCACCATTGTCCCCGCTTTACGCATTACCACGCCTCTTTAGAGGTAGTTCAGGAGTACGAGTTTTAACAGAGCCAATCTGCCTCTCTCGTACTTGTGTAGAATGCTGCAGGCCAGACTGAGGATTTACCCGCTCCTATTAAAATTCCCCCTCCTGATGTCGAGAAGATGGAGCTTGCGGCCACCATCCTCAACCTATCATCATCCATGAGACCCTCGGTGGAAGTTCCCTCTGCATCTTCCCCTGTTGTTTCGCTTGACCTCCCTTCAGCGATCACCCTGGGCTCAAAATTGGTAGATCCCTTATCTGCTTGTTCTTCTGTCATCCGCCATGACGATGTGCATGTGAACCTTTATTCTCATGATGATGAGTCAGGTAGCTTCGCCGCGTCATGTGGTCTCCCTTCCTCCAGTCACTCCATCTTCTATTGTGATGATGACATCATGGAAGCCATGTCCACCCCTGACTACATATTTCCCGCCCATAAACAGGATGGCACCATCTGTTTCTATGGTGACTTTCGTAGCCTGAGCACAAGATACACCTCCGGTAGCTCCCACACTCCACCTCACCGTCGTTGTGTGAGTAGTAGACATCCTACCCAGATCACTCCCTCTCACAGAGTGCGTTCGATTTCTACTTTGCGCTCAGGTTGCCAACATTGTTCATCATCCTCCCATTTATTGTCTTGTGGCACCTTTTAGATGGACTTCCCGTCCACACCTTATATCAGTTTTGCCAATGGTGCAAGTTGCTACTCTCGAAATCTAGCTTCGGTAGGTTGGGCCATTTTTACACCCTTGCATTCACTTGTTCTCTCGAACGGTGTATGCCTTGGTATTGCTACCAATAATCAGGCTGAATATGATGCAGTGCAAGGTTTATTAGCCGATGCCATTTCACATCGAATCCTCCACCTTCATGTTCTTTTAGATTCCCTGCTTCTTGTCATGCAATTGAATGGTGCCTATCATGTGCACAATCCTATCCTTTTTAGAAGATATTTATGAGTGAAGCTTTTGATGCGTGAATTTGAAATCATTACATTCAGTCATGTACCTAAAGCACAAAATCACTATGTAGACAACATTGCAAACCATATTCTAGATTGGCATTTAACACATGCATTTAACACAAGAAAATAACATAAAACTATCAAAACGATGCATATCCATAATATGTGTCGTATAAAATGTTTTAGAGTCCATCAACTCTGATACATATGACATGCCCATAGCATGTTACAAAAACTCAAAATTGGGGGCACCGCCTGCCCCTACACACTAATCACTTTCTGGAGGATCCCGAGCCAATGGCTCTACTCACACAACTCATATATCATGCATCCCCTATCTGACCATCGCCATGCGCCGCATGACCCCTCACCACTCCGAGGGTAGACAAATACATGGCTCTATGTACTGGTCGTCTAAGTCTTTCCAGTCGCGCTCTGAAACACTAGTGAGAAGCTTCTCACATCTACGACGGATAACTTCCAGGAGGGCTGCTGCATCCTCATTTTGTGGCACCCTCAATCCACTATGTCCTGTAGCTCCTGATACTGCAGGCCATCCCATATACCTGGCCAGTTTTACCGGTGCTGTATCTGCATACCAAAGTGGAAGAATAAGTACCATATCCAATATTTTGAAACTTTACAATGCACATAAATATATTAGCAAGTTTTCACTTACCATCGCGCCCCCATACTTGACCAGGAGGCAGTGGCAAATCCGGGTCCCCAAAATAACTCATCCCACTATAGGGATAGTCGTCTATGTACAATGGCATCTAATCCCAATGCGTAAAGAACTCGGGTAGGAACACCCGTCCGACTACCCCACCCCCTCCTCTACACAGTATTCACCCCCACCAGCACATCCTGGGCTCTCTCGGGGCCCCATCCTGGAGCTGTATACGAGGTCGAAGTGTCATGATCTTCTCAAAGATGAGCGAGCACAAAACTGTACCATATGCACAGTCATGGTTCACTTTCCGCTTGCATAGCGACAACTGTCGTTTCAATGACAACAGCATCATTTGGGCCCACTCATAGTAGGTCCCACTCAACACACTCTCCACAAGCATCATCTTCCCTCCAGTGATGTGGTGGAGTGCCTGGTTTCCCAGGATCCGTAGCACCGATGGGGCCAAAGCACGGGTCTCTAACCTCTCTAGATCCTCGATGGGTATTCGAGTCCCCTTGACTTGGAGTCCTGGTTCAAAATGGCACTCTACAAACTCCATGATGTTCTGCCCTCGCGGTAACACTGGCTGCGTATTCCCAACCATCCCAAGTGGTGGAAGACTTGTTAGGAAATATATATCCTCGACCGTCAACTCGATCTGGTGCCCCTGCACTATAAAAAACTCATGGTCCATATGTCAATAGCTGACAATCCGGGCCAATAAGGGCTCTCTAGCTCTCATCAAAGGGTTCTCCACAAACTTCAGAACCCCAAACCTGGCCAATGCACTGCGGACACCCTGATCCTCCCGGATCTCTGACCATAATGTGCCCAGGTCTCTCTCTCTCTAGTTGATCCATAATTCTACCATATCTGCACAAAACCATCATACTTGTCAGTATATAGATAGGAAATATTGTATCCAAACACAAAAACCCAGTTCTCAGCCAAAAAACAGCATAGAAAAACCCCTCCCTATCAGGTCGCACTTTTCAGTACCAATCCTGGGACAGGTCGCAGTTTTCTGCCCAAAACTTGCTACCCAGGTCACAAATTTTGCCCCAAAAAGTGCGAACCGGCCATGAAGAGGAATAGGGGTCTATTCCTAAGCTTTGGGGACCTAAACGAAACTTTCAATCCACTGAAATGAAAGAGTAGGTTTAGGCCTCTTACCTGCAACTAATAGATCTCGATTCCAACAGTCGGTTTGTTCGCTACGAACGCCGCAAGATTTAGGGCCTTCTCTCCTCTCTACATTCACCACAGCTCCACATGCAAATGAGTGAATTTGGAGGGAAAATTCCTTATTAAAAGAGAAAACCCTGATTTCTTTTTCGCCTGCTGCGGCCAAACCGTAGCTCAGTTTGACAAACTGTCTATACTGTTGGAAAGCTCTCACCGAGCCCTCAAATGGGCATCTGTTATTTTTTGTGATTTGATACTTCACTAGGGCACATTTTTTCCACGAAGCGCCACTTCAATACTCACCAAAATTGAATTTCTTCACTTGCAACACTTGTACTTGGGGGCACCACTTTGCCTTCATACTTGTCCATGATCGTGCCGATTTTCGTCGTGAGTAACCATCATGTACTCATGTTTTTATGGTCCCCATTGGACCTCTTCTGTGTGGCAACAACCTCAAGTCGCCCTTGTTCAGAGCATCCAAGTTGAGTCATCATTACACTCATGGAGTCTTTCCCGAGTCCCTTTGTATCCCGCTATAGTCCTCCATCCTTCATTTCTTGGTTCCTCTCTCGTGTCACACATTATGGCCTTCAGTCCCACTGTCCCCTATCCCTCATGATATTGTGTCTGTCACTGCCAGGTCATCCATGCCCTTTATGCTCTAACAAAAGAATTCGTCCGTCCGCTACTCAGTACCCCCCATTTCATCATCATCCCTGGTGGCAGTCTTTCAGTAACTCTACTATTTTCTCTCGTGCCTTAGTTGAGGATACCTTATTGCCTCACCTATGGTGGACCTACTTCTGTCGACATCAGCTGATTCATTCCAGAAGACAAGTTTAGAGGGCAGTGTACCTTGGTTCCATCTTCCACTCTTATTCAGTGCCTCGGATCAGGCAAAGGGACTTCTTATTTCCCTTTGACTTGATTGTTTCTCAGCTCCAGCTCCTTTCAGCATGATCGAGATCCATATACTTGATGGTTCAGTGATGCAGTAGATGATACCGACGATTCCTGGGTGTGTGTGAGATGTTTTCAGCCCTCATGAGGAGGTGGCCCTACAGGTAGCCCTCCACATGCCCAGATGACCTCTTCATTACAGCCTTTGATGCAGCTCCATATATTTGATGATGTCGGCCTCAGCCGCTTGCATCGCCTTTTCTTTGCATGTATCAGTCAGATTTTCATAGCCCTTTCTCGTTTACAGGGGCATTTGGGTTGTATTTGTGTCTCATGTACTCAGATATTATTGTATAATTCCTATATGTTATCCCAGGCACATAATGTATGTGGGATTCATTATCATGCTTTTACCTAGCTCATGTTTATGCTAGCATGTACTATATTGTTCAGTTCCTTGTTTACTGGACGCATTATTCTTTGTACTTTATCTCGGCGGGCATAGGTATGCCTCCCCCGCCGCCTATAGCACAGGTACTCACTCATAAAAGAGACTTGTTGCACCTGTAAGTCTCGCCTCCTCAGGGTCTAGTCCTTTAGCGCTGACCCGACATCGCAGCGTATATATTTAACCCGCGTCATGGAAGCAAATAGTTGTTGGTCGTGCACCTTAATGGAGGGTTTATCATTGGCCATTTTGAAGATAGAGCAACCAGATGTGAATCCCAGAGCGAAAGTAGGCCTAAAAGGTGTGTACCAGATATCAATCAACACTTGTCATGCATGTGCCTATCGGTGTAAAATTCGGAACCGAGTAATGGGAGAATGCTTTGACGTTTGCACATGTGTCATTACCAAAATGAAATGGTTGACGAAAACAAAAATGTGTTGATTCAAAAGAAAAGGCCTATCGGCCTAATTATTTCCACTATTATTTTATCATTTCCTTAGGAGTTCCATTTTAGACCTCAAAATTCCCCTAATGACTCTCTCTTTTCTAGTATGGAAAATATGTAAGTACAAAGAAAGAGGTAATCCCTCTAGAGTTAACTAAGACTTCTGGCATGTAAGGTTTCTATAGAAACTTAACTTCATACATTTTTCTCTCGTCTAACTTCACACTCCTAGTTGTATTTTCAACTATAGAACAAAATACAATAACACAAAATGGAACTCTTATTCCTCCTAGTGGCCCAATATTTAACATAGCGTGATAGCCAACTAGGTGTAAGATTTGACCTCATCAACCATTAATGAGGTTTGTGATTTTAAACCTTCTAGAGTCTTGATGAAATTCCACATGTAGCTAGCTTTCTATGCATGAGTAATGGGGCTAACATGGCATCCTCTTGTATCATGGTGGTCAACATGATAGGTCAACTTGCTAAAGGCATAAATTTTGAATGAACTTCATTTGATGTTTTTCTTGCACCATTGGATATGTATTTAAGTGTAAAACAATGGTCAAGGTTTCAACACAAGGGAGAATCATTTGACCACAAGAAATGCCATTTAATACCTCAAAATGACTCTAAAAGGCTTTAGACCCCAATTCTCCAAACTACAACCCACCACTAAAATGACCCTACAAGTTGACTCTTTCAGTTTTTTCACTCTATAAGCATTAAAATATATGAAAAATAATATAGTGATAGAATATAAATCATTATTAAAAAAATTATTAAAATTATGAGTAAGAAATATACATCATGGAATATAAATGGCATTAATTCATTGAACACCCTTGTACATTCCTTGTTGATACTTTGAAAGTAATATGTTTTGAAAAATACTTTGTTTATGGATTCTATTTTCCACGTTCTCTCAACCATATCAAAAGCCTTCTTATAATATTTGAAACCATCTATACAACTTTTCATTTGTTTATCAATTTAATAGGTGAGGCACAACATTGGGGGAGACCACCCTCATGTATCTAGTAGTTGGGTAATATAACTACGGATATGGTTGATTCTCCTTACTTATCACTATGAAGGACTAATCAAATACTATAATAGTTAGACACCCATATATGAGAGAGCTATAGCGCTTAGCTCTCCCTCATTCTTAAAAGTTGTTTAACTTTACAACAAAATAAATGTTCCTACAAAACATGGAATATCCAAAATTTGATAATTTCATTAGTGTAGAAATATTTTGGTAGTGAAAAAATAGTATGGGAGTGGACCAATACTTTTTCCAACCATTATGGGTGGCATATTTCAAAAAATATTTACATGAAGTTCATCATGTTGGTATAGACTACCAACAAACCTTTTGGTGAACCCACATGGTCCCATCACTTCCATTAGAAACATGATCACAAATGTAAAAAGAAACAAATTGAAAGCATAGATCTCGATAATCACCCAATAGGAAAGTACATCCTTGAATTGAATGCATAACTTCAAGACAACATCGATATTCTCAACCACCAACAACAATCAATTGGATGTTTGGAATGATAAGTTGGTACTACATGAAAAATGTTGAATATTTCATGAATGATACTCATCACACTTGGAAATCTTCTTATAATTAATCCAATATGATGCACACATTGTCTAAGGTAGTGTTAAAGTCTCAACTAACCCTAAAAATTTAGATTTGAGGACCCAGCTAAATTTTTTAAATGAGCCTTAAGAAGTAGACTAAGGCCTATTTGAGTTTGTTCTCTTACGCTTAATGATTATAATTTGATGGATAGAAATGTCTAACCATCTTACCTTCACTGCAATTTCCTAACTTTCGATAAAAATTACATCATAACTTTGTTTTACTTTTTAATTTTTTTCCTTAAACATTCCTTGCAGTTTAATGCATCTTATGTTATAGTTGTAATCAATAATGCAAAAATAGTTATTCAACCTCATCTTGAAATCAATAATGAGATGTATATGATGTACATCCCATCAGTACAAAAATATTTTGTGTTGATAATGGGAAATGTCATGCGCTCAACATCATGGGTTCCTAGTAAGGAGAAATTTCAATTAAACTTCATATTGTTTAGAATTGAGAAATCTTTAGATTCTCACCCGGTTACTATTATATATTTATTATTATAAAATTATTTCTATATTCAAATATAAAAATGCAAAACACATAATGCAATTTCAAAAGCAAGCTCATGGAATAATCTAATAAATAAAAAAACATGAAGTTGAAAAAAAACAAGCAACATAATAGAATAGAAATTGACATTTAAATCAATTGCATAACCACTAAACAATAAAATAAAGAAAACTTATAAGCTACAACTCCGTACTTAAATTAAATCAATTAAAGCAAAATTAATTGTAAAAAGATAGTATATAGATTAGAATTCAACCACATAATCTTTGACTTCGACAATTTAAAAAAAACATTGAACGCAACTAATTTTACAAATATAAAAAAACTAATTTTACAAATTTAAAAAAATTTCTTCGAGAAAATTTTAATCATTATAATTTTACAAAATTTTAATCAATACTGATATCTTCAATAACACAGAAAAATATTTATAATATTATTTATTATTATTTCATTTAAGTACATATTTTTCAAACGGAACGATAGTTTTTGACCTTCCAACTGTTTTTATCCTTTAAATACTGTCCTTCTAACTTTCTAATTTTTTTTACAATTTATTCATTTGTTCGGTCGAAAGAAAGCTTCGTCACTTTTACTCCGTGTAAAGTTTTTCTTTTCCAGTTCGTATTATTTGACTAACACTTTTCACTGCAAGGCTGAGGATAATAGTGTATTTGTGAATGCAATTAAATGAAAAAACAATCAATTGTCGAGCCATTCATCCAAATTTCTTGTGTGTCAATATGCATATATGGAATCCTATCCTTTCGTTCAATGGATTATATATATATATATATATTATTTTTAATTATTCATATTAATAAATATGTACATTTTGTTTAACTAGTAATCAACCTATTATGAAATATTATATATTTTGTTTAATTGGTAATCAATCTATTATGAAATATTATATAAATTCAAATCTCATTTTTATATATATTTTGAAATTACAAAAATTGTTAAAATATATTTAATTTTTAATATTCGCTATTAAATTCGCATAAGACTTAAAACCACAAAAGCAAAACCTCACTAAAATCAAAGAATAAATAGTAGAATTTGCCGTGATTCGAACTCGAGACCAAGGATAAACCTGCGTTGATTTATTCATTTCTATACACAAATTTTTAGATGTCATGCCAAGTGCCTTGATATTTTAAAACATTATCGATTCAAAGTCAACGCTATTGGAATTGCTTTTAGTACATGTTAAGTAAATGATCCTGATTCTGGTTGTAAGTCTAACTTTTATTTGGATTATAAGTGTGAATGTAGGTAACGTTCAATGTAATATATTTTTCAAAAAATTATTATTAATTTATTATATATTATTTATTTAATTTTTAACCTTGGTTTTTTTTCAAGGAAACCATCTTCTATCTTAGTTTAAGAGAGTTGATGCAATAATATTTATAGTTTGAGAGTGTCAATGCAATTAGGGAGTGTAAATGTAATAATATTTATAGATACCAAGCCAATACAATAAAATTTTTATATGGATAGGAAAGATAATAATTGTTTTTCTCAATCATTTCACATAACTTATTTATAATATTATTTTAATTAAAAATATAAATTATTATTTATTTATATCAATTATAAATATTATTTTTCAGAGTAAATTTAACAAATTAATCATACAAATTCTATTAGCCATTAATATTTATAGGTTTTATTAGTCATTTAATTTTAATAATACTTCGTAATCGTTAGTTTCTAACATTGCTTTAAAACAATTCCATTAACTCTTATACTATTTTATGGTTCCTAACTAAGGAACATGATATCCTGATAAGGTGTAGAGTTACCACTCCAATGAAATGTTAACATAATTATCCTTTGACAATTTGATAGTTATGGGATTTTTTTGGTTGTTTAGGTGTAATTTTATCTTTTCTTATTTTTTATTTAGAAATCCAAATAGAAATTAAAAATTCTCATTTACTTATGTTAGAATTGAATTAAGAAGAATCAAATTCCTTAAAGTGAAAACTTCTATTATATTAAAAATATTAGAAGAAGAGTTTGCAAATTAGAGGTAGTTTATACTTCTAGTGCATATTGTATACATAGTTAAGATGAGTTGATATTAATCCATTTGTAGAGAGAGGGAGTCCACTTTCTCCATGTTGAGCATACACATGATTACATATCTTACACACCATTAAAATTGTTGAGGTTTTCACTTACACTAAAACCCTTAGAAAGTAATAAAATTTCAAACCGTTACCATTATTTTGAGTGGGTAGTTAGTCCCATGTTCCCACCCAAGGTTTTCTTGAGTGGGAAGTTAGTCCCATGTTTCCACACATGGTGGATTGGAATTAATTCCCAATGAGGTGAGTGTGATAGTTACTCCAATACCATTCCTTAAAAGCAACTTGGGGAATCAAACCTACCAAATTGATTCCTAATGAGGTGAGTGTGACAGTTACTCCAACACCTTTCCTTAAAAACAATTTGGAGAATCAAACCTATGCCAAGATTCTTAGGCTATCATATTGTAAAATTCCAAACCCTTACCATTACCTTGAGTGGACAAATAGTCTCATGTTCTCCCATATTCCCACTATGAGAGTCATTTCATATAGTTGATTCCTAATTAGATGAATATGACAACTACTCCAACAAAAATATTTTAATAAAAAAAAGTGTTTCATTTTTAAAATTTTCTTTTTCTATATATAAAAAATTGTTATGGAAATAATTTTTTAAAATGTACATTAAACTATTTTATCTATAAGATTGAAATATTTTATTTCCATTATTTTCTTTTAAATATCATTTGTTCAAAAAAATCTCCTACCAATAAAAAAAAACTAGAAATCAATAAGTTACAAAATTTTATTTTCTTTTTAAAAATATAAAATTATTTTATTTAAACGTTAAAATATTTTATTGAAAATCAACATCTAAACATAGTGAACAACTGTCTCCCTGAAATTTTTAATATCATGTCCTTGAAATTTTTAATATCATGTTGCCTGCATAACCAAATCCTATACTCAAGCTGAGGATAAGTACGTGCACAAATATTAAACACGTAAATAGTTACGTGGGATGACTCTTTACATTGATAAGGTTCCTTGAAGAAATATTTTATATTGTTATTCATATTTAACATGACCCCATAAACTTTAAAATGATGTCGATGCCACATTGAATGTTTAGTGAATTGAAGTAGGGCATTAAATATCAAATCCACTCGAAGTAGACTTGTTTATGAGCATCACAAGCAAGTGTTAGGGCCATACTTTGAATGATGAATTGGACGCTTCTGGCATCATCCATTTCAAATTAGAGGTTTGAAATTATTTATGTTTTTCCATTTGTGTTTAGATTGAGGTTAGAGTATATATTGGGTAGAAAAATGATTTTTTTTTTGTAAGTTTAGTAGGTCTTTTCTATTTTCTATTTATAATAAAAAAGAAGGTTTTAAAATACAAAATTAAGCCTCAACTTGTCCATTAGAAACCAAGTCTGTTGGTCGTCCGAGGGTGTTATACGCCATCCAAAACATATACATCTTGAGTTTACTTCGTATTGTCCTCAAATAACTAATATCAGTTTCTGTACTTGCTATCCTATACATAACATAAACATAAAACATAAATGCTATCTGCTATCATTATCAAAAAGTAAACTTACACTGATCATTGTTCAATCATCATCTGACTCGACAGGAGCCGAGTCTTTGACACTAGAACTAGGCATATCAAACTGGTGCATGGATTGTAATTCCTTTTCGATTTTTCCAAGGCGCACATACTCATTGTGTTGACAAAGGTTCATTTCCTGAATGCTTTTGTTGATCTCAGACAGAGTTGTTGCAGCCTTGGGAACCCCTCCCAACTTCCTGAATAGACATAATTGCCTTGAAAAGAAGCCATTTTATCAACCAGTATGTTCTGATAGAATGATGAAATAGAGAAATTCTACCTCGAGTTTGACCCGGGTCAGTGATGATTTGAGTAAGTTCATCCTCCGTAGTGTCTTCCTCTTCCTCTATCTTGGTTTCGGCATCAGTCTCCCATACATGAATGAGAGATTTGACGAAGTAGGGTGTCTCCTTTGAATAAGCCTGAAATAAGGTTTCCATAACTTCCCTGCTGGACCTCCTCCCCCGCCTGAAAGCAGATTAAAAAATAAGCAATTAGACATGGACAGGTTGCTATCCTCAACAGTAGGATAATTCTGCTTCACGTGGCCTTGAGAAATATTAATGCATGCATCATACCCACCCAAGGGTAGTATGAACCCATACTCGAAAGAGTTGTTGACTCTAAAAGAGCGAAATAGACCCATTAACAGAAGCCTACTACCCGAATTACTATTTACGCCGACACCCTTCTGAGAATGACTAACAGAAAGAAACGTAGCAGAGAAAGAGGAATAGCTTCTTGGGCGATTGTAAAACATCAGAATCCCTCCCCTTCCAGCATTTACATCATTAATTTTCTTACGGGTGATTTCGAATTTTCGACTTAACATATTCATGGAAAACATAGAATGACAGTCGTGCAAATTCAACCTTGATCGGGGGTAAACAACGGTGGTTTTACAATACCTTGCCCTAACTACGGTTACCAGACAAGACATATAAAACAAGAAATTTGCTGACAGGGACTTACAACGACCTTTCAAAATTCCTATCAGGCCTCGAATACACTTACACCCTTCATAACCCTCATAAAAAAAACTAATTTGAACTACATCAATGCAGTAACTGATAGTATTACAGACCAAGTAAATATAATTCAGAAAGATAAAAAAATTCCTTCACATGCAGCGATACGCAGAAACACGTTTCATCATGGTGGTGAAAGGTGAATTGGGTACATACCAATTCACAATTGCAATCCCATGCATTGTCTGTAATTCTTGTATGGTTTCTCGCGCTAGGAACCAATGATCAGAATCAGGTACTGAACTTCCAATTTGCATAGAATGAATGTCGAAAGAATAACCCCAAGAAGGTAAATAAACCATGTCAATAAAACCCAGCGGCCCACTTTCCGACCTTGCTCTGACAACCCACCTGGCTCGCCAAGTTGTTCGCCATCCGAATTAAAAGCTGTCATAATGATCCGTTGGGGGAGTTGTCATCTCCTCGTCCTCGTTGGGTGTGGTGCTCCTCCCACTGCATGCGAAAGCCACGTACTCGTCCTCCTTCACCACGGCATGGTTCTACCCCTACCAGATGGCACCCCGATCAAGGGGTGGGCAGAAAAATGATTTATTTAACACTAATATGTTATTAAAATTCTGTGAGATTTAGTTGATTCAACGTAAATTTTCAAAATTAACTCTTCTCTAACATTTGAAAATAAAATATAATAAAACTAAAAGTCTCACAAACCAACTAATTTATGTTTTTATAGATTTTAAATATAAAATTATGTTTCATAAAAATTCCAATCACATTATGTTGCATTTCAGATATTTCATTTATTTAGACACAACAATATTTAACTAGTATACTATAATATGTAGTGTTGCTACTTAATATTTAACTAGTATAATATATAGTGTTGCTATTTAATACTTATTTGTTGTACAAAATATTTTAAATAATATATTTTTAAATATATAAATAGATTAACATTTAAAATATTATGGTTTTCAAGCTTCTATGGCTATCATTTAATGAAGAGATTTCCGGATTATCCATAGTGTGATCAAACAATGGTTGACGTTTCGAATCCCAACGGGGATCCATCTGCAGGAAAAGATAATGAATGAAAAGTGAAAGAAGGACGCAAAGGAAAAGGTTTATATATAGTGAAAAGAGGAGAAAAGGAAGAGTCGACAGACTAATTAATATTTTGTTATTTATAATTTAATGAGCTTTATTATATTATTATTATTATTTAATTAATAAATTTAATAGAATATATGCTATCATATTAACTAATTAAACAAGCAGTTGGCCCACAAGGTGCAAAGAGAGGTCGATAGGAGTATTAACTAGAAATAATTGTAGTTTGATTTGAAATAATAAACATTATATTAAATCTATATTGTTTCGTGTATTTGCGTTTTTTTTTTTTAATTTATAATGAGCAATATCATGAACCAAGTCAATGATAATTTAATTTCTTATTTACTAAATGAGAGAAAAGAAATGCCCATATCAAATGAAGAAAATATTATTACAATCCATTATTAAAAAACTTATTTATTAAATGAGAGAAAAATATAGAGATTAGTCTAGGACAAAGACCTCGAATGTATGTCATAATTTTTTGTAAATATATGATGTTGTTTTGATTTTAAATGGTGTAGTTATGTCAATTGAAGGAGAAAGAGCGCAAATCGTTAACCATATGGCTAAGATAATAATAATCCATTAAGGCTTGAATCCATGATAAAAAAAAGGATTTTTAAGGGAAAAATATTGTGATAAGCCATCTACTTTAATCAACCAAATGTTGTAAAGCTCTTCAAGTTGAAAAGATTGAATACAAAGAAGAGTCCCCATCTTCCTCCTACAACTGTATAACAAAAGGTTTCCATATTTAACACTACAAATGTACAAGCAAAAAGATTAGATAGGTTCATTTAGTTATGAAGTTATATAGCTACGTTGAAATGTAAAATGAAAGAAAACAGGTTTTGTACATACATAATCAACCCCATCTAGAACTTGAACTACAAGTTCGGTTCCTAGTGAATTTAATCTCAAAACTATGCTCAAAATTAGCTATATTCTAGCTGCTTGCAGCAAACATTTGAAAGGTGGGAAAAGGCTTGCATTCTTTCTAATGTAAGCATATAAAGTTAGATTTGAAAAGCCTGAAAAAATAACCATGCTCTGCAGCAATTCCAAGGTTTTTAGAGGGTGAAAACCAATCATTCAAAGTTTTTTGCCCTCGTCCACTTACAATAAAGACCACATTCTTTGGATCATTGCAAAAGTTGTTTAACATTGTCAGGACATCTGATTTTGGAGTCTTGTTAATTGAAGTTTGAGGCATCATGGTACCATCATAATCCAAAAGAATGGCTTGTCTATTACTCTTTTTGTAAGCCCAGACAATATGCTCAGTTGAAAGTTTTCAAAAATTAGAATCAAGACTTACCAATCTAAACCCCAATCGAAATCCTAGTCTATAGCATTGGCTTCTAGAGTGCTCTCTACAAGTTCTTTGAAAGTATCCTATGAACTCTCGGCCCAAAAGGCTACATCATAAGTGCTGACATACCTAAAAAAAATTTCATGTCTCATTTTCTTCTCGGCATTTGGAATTGCACTGGCAGTATTCATAGCATCAGCTAAAGCTTCTATATTCCACGGATTTACACGAATAGCTCCACTTAAAGAGGGGGAGCATCCAATAAACTCAGACGCTACCAACATACTCTATTTCAGGTTATCCAATGTGATTCCAAATCTTCCATCTATTTCTGTAATACCTTTCTGCAAACAATGTATTCATATGGGATCAAATACATACCATCCCAGACTGCAGATACAACACAACATTCTGCTAGTGTAATATGCAACCCTTTCATACAATAGAACATGTCTCTGCACCAATTCAGCAGGTTGATATCTTTCAACTCTGAATGACTCGTTTATCCTTTTTGTGGTGACAAATATCTCCTCCTGGACCTCCAAAACATCCTTACCTCGACCACATGCAGGGTTTAGAATTTGGACCATGACCAATTTACCAACCAATTCTAAGTGCTGATACAGAATTTGTTCCATTGCTAGAAGTTTCAATCCTATGCCCTTGGAAATGTCCATGTCATAAACCCCAAGAAGCACAATCTTGCCCTCATACTTTGCCTTCAACTTAGTGACCACTAATACTTTGTCAAATGTGTACACCTTGATTGAGTATTCATGTAAAATGTGTTCCTAGTTTATTTCATCCTGGATTGCAAATACAATAATAAGGGAATTTTGACATAAATTCTAACAACAATGATCCGAAAATATAGAATTTAATTACTGAAAAACACAAATTTTAGATGTAAGAAATATCAACAATGCATATTGATTTTCTATTAAAAACGATCCTCACATCAATTTCAATAAGCCTGTCCACCACTTCCATAAGTAATGTACTACCAATAATTTCCCCAACAACACTGCTCTCCACTCTAAGCATGTTATTAACATACAAGGAATTCCACTATAAAACATAAAGAAAACAACACAAATAAGAGCTTAATATTTCCCTGATTGAAGGCAAAATTCGATAAATTACAACCATTTATTTTGGAAGAACCAACAGATTTTTTAAATTTGCATTGATACATAAATACCATTCTTGAGATAAATAAAATTCATAACATCATGTGCTAAGCCATGTTCATATTTACAAATTAAAGTTTAAAATGATGCCAAAATATATATCAAACTTTAATAATTTGTTTTGACACATAAACAACTATCTTGGATAAATTTTCTATTAACTCACTTTCTCGACAACATATCTTTATTCAAAGATGAACAATAAGGATGAATGTGATTAATTGTTTCCATCTTGAAACATACTACTACATATAATAAATAATAATTGATGGAATTTGGCAATCATCCTCTATCGAGAGGAAACTCTGCTCCCGAACTCAAGTATCAAGATACAACATATTTATAGACAGAAAATGAGTAGCATCTTGAAACTCATGTATGATTATAAAATTTTATGTTAGTGCTTTTTTTGAATCAGTTGTACCAACCTCACTTACCAGATGGAGAGAACTGATATCTGAAGATGCAGTTAAGGCAATAAACCAGAGAGGAAAATAAGCATTTGAAAAAAATTAGTACTTCAAGCTGTTAACAAATATAGAGGTATTAACACAGAACAAAACATAATAGCATGACTAAGAATATCATGTGATTTTTTATACATAACATTGATTCCTACTGGATAAAATCTTGAAATTTTGAACACCCTGAAGGTAGTTAAAAGTAATGGAATAAGAAAAAATAGAAAACAAGATTGAAGAAATACATAGGACATAGAGCTCGTATGTATGTCGTAATTTTTTGTGAATCTATGATGTTGTTTTGATTTTAAATGGTGTAATTACGTCATATGAAGGAGAAAGAGCCTAAATGGTTAACCATATGGCTAAGAATTGTGCCTTATGACAAAAAATGTACAAGGAATTCCAAGTTTCAGATTATATTACTATGGAATGCTTGAAAACAGAGTATAGATATACTGTAAACAACATTAAATATGTGTAAACATATATAGAAAAAAATTCCAAATACCCAATATCCTAAGCCATCTTCAGCATACCCCTAGTAGCAAAGGCCCCAAGACCATCAGAGGAGTCAAGCTTCAAAAGTGACTGTGGCCCACTCCCAGACTTACGAAGAAAGAAAGAGGGTGAGTTGAATTTAGTATTTTGATCGCCCTCTTGTTGAAAACCTTCTTTGTATGTCATACTTAGACACACTGCTAGTGAAAGAGAGGGTAGGGAATTATTAGAGTGTGGATTTTGATCATATATATATGCTTTGGCCTTGCAGGGTAATGCATAGGCGTTGAAGGACCATCTTGTATAGGCTCACTACCCCTTGATTTAGCGTTAGTGCTAGCCTGTGGATATCAGAAAGAAAACAGAATGAAAACTCCTTCAAACATACATTCATTAGAAATTTTTAGTGAATGAAACAGTGCCTATGTTTATATATATAGATTACTTGGTAATACCTATGTTTACATAGGTTTGGAAAATTCAGTCTCACGTCACAAACCACTTTTCTTACTCTGCCTTGAATGGAAGCCAATTGCAGGCCCTGAGTGTCATGTACCCTGTTATCACTCAGATTTTCCTTGAAGTTGTTGGAAAGAGGAAAGGGGTCCGAGGTAACCACAAACCAACCTTTAGGTATAGAATCTAGCCAATCTGTACCCAGAGAGGGCTCTCTCTGTAAAATTTAACTTTGTTTTGAAAGATATTAGGCTAGTTATAAAGTCCAAGGGTTTTGATTGAGTTTGGGTGATGGAATTCAATAGCTGAGGGCAAGATTGAGTAGTTTAAACCATTGGGCTAATGGAGTCAAATAAAATGGTTTAACTGGATTAAGTTTCTTAATAAAAGATGGTTTCATAGGGCAATGTAATCAAATAGGGATGAATTATAGATCTAAAGTGAATGGAATGGAAGCAAAATGGATGAAGGGAAATTAAGAATCCTTCAACACATTTGAGAGAGGGAAATTGAGTGATTATTAATAAAGAGCAATTAAGTATTCTTTACTAAATAATCAAAATGCTTAAACTAGAAAAACAGGAGCAATTAAGAATTCACTGTTTAAACCAGTTCAGAAGAAAACATTTAGAATAACAACGATTAAAACTAGATTACACTTAAGCACTTTCTGATTTATTCCTTTTTGTTAATCATTCAGAAATGAAACATAGATGATATAATAAACAAATATAAAAACTTCAACACATAAGAGATAGATGACTTATTGATCCGTTGTCTGACACAAGAATCCTGTAAAAATTCTTTTGCATCAATTCATCATCCAGCTAGCCACGTAAAATTTCTCCAACAGCACTTTATTCCAAAATAGTCAATGTTACAGCAAAGTCTAAGAATCCACCCCCAAATACTCCAATTGAGGGAGTATTTATACAAAAAATTATAAAAATATCTCATAACAAATTGAGATATAATCTAGGATGACTCATAAGTATTTTACAACAAACTAGAGACAGATGGTCTCATAGATAAGAGAAATGATAACTGATGTTGTGTTGTTTCCTTCTTTTGAGAATGTGCTGGAGGCAGGCCCTATGATTTGGCTCATTGCTGTCCTCTTTAGTAACCCTGTGCTGGCTGCTCCGTTTTACTGATACTCTTTATCTGCACTGATACTCTTTAACCTTTGTTTATCCTTTTATCCTTCTTATCATGATTTACTGTAGTGAATAAGCAAAAATTCATGTAAGGATAATTTTTACAAAAGTTCTAACATTCCTTCCCACCATTCAACTTCTGATATTCTGGTCCTCTGCAGCTTCCTCAGAGTTTCATCTGTCTCTGTATATCTAAAGAAAGTAGGCTGGATTGAAAATAAATGTTTTACCACATGCTCGAGATAAAACAAATTTTCCAATCTGTCATGAAGATTTGTTCCTGTAGGCAATGCTGCTGCTAATGAACTAGTTGAGGAACTGGCATGATTGTTAGCATGTTTGTCCAATTTCTCAACATAACTTTCAAGGTCCATCAATTTATCCTCTGAAACTAAAGGACTGGGAAATCCTTTATTCAACAAAATATCAAATATTTTTATGAATGCATTGATTTCTTCTTGCATATCAGAGCACCTTCGTTCTAAATTATGCATCAGAGTTCTTTTAGTAAAAACTCTCTTTATCTCCAAAATTGTGCCTGTCCTGTCTTGAATGCCAAGTTCTTCAAGTTGATGCTTGTTCTGAGTATTTAAAAAGTGTATAAGTTCATTGGCTTCTTCAGGCATGTTTCCCAATTCTTCTCTTGCTTTCAGAATTTCTTCCAGAGCCAATTTGACTAAATCACTCTGTTCATACATTATTTGAATTGAGGGCCATACATATTTTATTGACTCGATGATGTTGTCCCAAAGAATTTCATTTATTTCCTTTAAAGGCTTCTCCAATGTAAGATCCGTCTCCAATGCTTTGACCAATTTTTCTAATTTGTTGACCTCTCTTGTTTTATCTGCAACATTCATCTTCGAGAGATCATATTTCTATTCTAAAGTGGTGAGTTGTACCTTTGTTCTTTGAAGCTCTTTTACTTGGAGTTTCAATTCCTCCATTGACTTTATTAATTCTTCTGTACTTAAATTGGAAGTATTTACCTGTGACAATTCTGTTGGCTGACCTGTTGTTGTAGTACCTGTAATTACCTCTGCTGTAGATGCTGGAGTATTTGACTGCTTGTCTTTCAATGCCTTTTCAAGCTCTTTTTCAGTTTCATTAAGTTTCTCATTTAGTTTCAAGAGCAAATCCATCAATTCTTCTTCAAAATTTTTCTTTATGATTTCTGCAGTCTATGGATGTCTTGAGGCTGGTATCTTCAGTGGTTTTCTCAACGCTGCAATATCATCATCTTTTCTCTTGATCAAAGCTTCTATACCCTTGACATCCTTGGGATTATGACCCAATCCAATAATTATTTCCCCCAAAGTCTTTATCTTGTTGTCCTTAGCCTGAGAAGAGGCTTTTTCCATATTTAATTGAGTATTAGTATTCTCCAAATAATTCTGCAATTTCTGGGTCATCATTGATTTATCTGTCAGAGTAGAATAAATCATTTCACCTGTCTATTTATGCAGCTCAATTTGATCCAAAGGATGAATATCCTTTGTTATGGCTTCAAAATTAGTTCTGATATAATCTGCAGCTGTTTGAGGTTGCTGCACTTTGGGTTTGAAGTGACTCATTACCATTTTACCCTGTTGAATGTCATAGGCTGACATTAATCTTTGTTGATTCTTAGGAGCCATCTTCAAATATTGATTGTAAAATTGAAGTCTGAGTGGATCATTTTCGGCCTTTATATTTATGAATTTCGTTTTAATATCCCGGGCATCTTTTACTGGTGGTTTGAAAGATGATACTTCTGCACTTTGCTGCTCTTTTTTCTGTAAAGTAGTGGATGTCCCACTGACTGTACATGTTTGCTGACTGCCTAGTTCTTCTCTCCTCTGACTATCAGAGTTTTCATGAACAGATTCTACTTCTGGAAGAGGATTCAATTTTTGTCTTTTAACATCAGGCTGTTCCGAAGACCCACTAATATGAGTAGCTGCTTCAGCATCTCTCTTCTTACCTTTTTCTACATTGAGAGGAGTTTGTAAAATTGACATTTCTGCCAAATTGGTCTAAGTAGGAGAAATTTGTACTTGACCCTGTTCTTTAGAAGTTTCAGGCTGTTCTTTCATTGTAAATTTCTCTGTAACTTGTATATCAGTCTCTTTCTCCTTTCCTTTAGATGCTACCGTAGCCAATGCACTGATTTCCTGTAAATTTTGTTGAGAAGTCCCAGCAGAAGAAGAACCAATACTTGGTATCTGTACCTGTCCAAAAGAGTCTAGGTCAAGTATTTTTTCAAGGTCTTTCATTACATTTTCAACATTGACCTGCTCACTATCTTGTGCTATCAATGTCCCTTCCATCCATTCATCCATATTGGCATACTGTTCAATTTCTGGGATTCTTTGAAGAATGTATGGTGACAATTTATTTTTCATCCTTCTATCACAAATGAAGCTGTTTGGGTCATAAGGTACCCAGTAGAAACTGTTTTGTAATTTTAGATAGTCTTCTAAGATTCTTTCAGCTTCCTTTCCAGCATCTCTAGAGTTACAGACAAAGGGACCTAATTGAATTTTAATCCTGAGTTGCGCCTTTTTCTTTGCATTGCAAAAATGGACTATATCTGAATTAATCATCTGTCTGAAATACTCTAATGCAAAGAGTCTCATTGGGACATATTTTGGTAACTTGAATGGGCATAACTCACATCCATATATTCTAATTTCTGTGTGATTCCGGTATAGGTACCAATCACCTATCCGGTATTGCTTTGAGAGTTGAAGAATTTTCTTGATTTCCCTATTGACCCTAGGAGGGGAGACTCCTGTCAACAAGGTGGTTGCAGGGTGTACAAATAGGTCAATAAACTCATTGCAGGAATAAGGATAATCAGAGGAATTATGAGTGATGGGAGACCAAAATATTACAGACCTAGGATTTCCTTTGGTATCAAGTTTTTTGACATAGAAAGGGAAACTCTCTAATTGAAAGTAAAGCATGAGATGATAAATAACAGAAGAATATTTGAACACTCTTTCATTCTCTAATCTCATGAACTGATCATGGATTTTATCTGCAATGTAGGAAGCAAAATCATACTTGACAGCAGGGGGCTGTCCAGGGGTAAAAATAGACAACAATACTAGGGTTAATTGATCAACATATTCACTAGTATTGAAACCCATTATAGAGGATATAATATTCAAAATAAGCCTTCCCACATCAGTGAAAAAGGTATAACCATAAGGGGGAGGGCCTTTGGGCTGATGTTCTGGCAACATGAAGGTTTGGCAGAGGCGATTTAACTCTTCATGGGATAAATTGGCAGATTTCTCAAGTAATTCTCCCATGGACAGGGGAGTCAGGGCTTGACCAGGCTGGAACTGTAACATTTCGTTAATAGACTGAGCAGTTATGGGAAAAAGGACAGTCTGGCTAGGGGACAAAACTGCTCGTTGATTGGAATCATATTTTGCATGGCAGTAATGGATTATTTCAGGAAAAATGTGGACTGAGGGGAGAAGGTACATGGGAAGATTGGATTCCCATAATCCAAAAATGTCAGAACCTTTCAAGTAATTATCTCTGCAATAGACAAAAATTCGAAGAGGATTTTCACTGAGAACCAGGTCTTTAATTTGGAAATCTTTGTCTACTAAAGGAAAATAATCTAAGTCTATGTGAGGGGCATTCAGGGGTGCGACATTTAGAGCCACGGGAATTTCCATTTCTGGTTCTTGTGGATTTAGAAATGAATTCGGGTTTTTAAAAAATGGGCACAATCACAGGTTTGGGACTACGACTGTAATTTTGGGAACTGAGGAATGAATTAAAGACCAATCTTGAACCCTGTTTTAGTTTTTCATGTGGAATTTATAACAAAAACCAGGATTTTTACAGAGTTCAGCGATATTTTAGGTAAATACCTGTTTTCCGGGAAATAAACAGTGATGAAAACAGGCGCTGGTAATGGCGGATGAATTCTGGGTGCTCGACTGCAATTTTATTTAGCAAGATAGCGATTGGAAAATTTCGACAGTTGATTTCCAAAATCGTTGCATGGGACACTGGTCACTCCACGAAATAATGAAAATGACGCGGGTTCTTTTGTTTTATTCACAAAGTCAAAGGTTGGCGGGGTTTTTAATCTTTTAATGGATGGCGTCAGTGAGTACGGGGGCTTCGTCACGAGAGGCAGGCGGTAAGCGATTTCCATCGCACAGCTTTTGGGGAAAAGTGGTTTTCAGCGGAGGGCGAGCGATTCCATACAATGGACGACGCATGGCATGGCACTGTTCAGAAAACCGCTTGGCCATCACGTGTTATCGTTCGGACGAGGATGACTAGCGATATGAACGATAACCGTAGATCTTTGATTGATCGATCGAACGGTTGCTGGGGAGGTGAGATGACGGGGAATTAAAATGGTGGGACCAATGCAATTTATTAAAAATAATTGCATCGCGGACGATTTGATTGGCGGATTAGGTTATTAATTAACATGGAGGGTTAATTAATAGCTTTATACGACGGACTGTCAGTTTTATTTATTAATTGGAAATTCACCCAATTATAAAATTTATATGGTTATTTTTCAACCAATCAGGGCGGGATATATATTATATGGGAATTTTTATATTTAAATTAATACGGGGAAAAAGGGAATTTGCATAGGAATTTAAATAATAAGTTAAAAATTAATATGGAAATGAATGAAGCGCTAAGTGTAAACATTAGGTTAATGTCTTTAACTTATGCTTTTATGAGATGGGTTTTTATGCAATATTGCATGATTTTCCTAAGTAAAATGGGATTTTACTTAGGAAAAGATTTTTTAGAAGTGAATGAATGTCATGATGAATGATTTTAAGTACTTAGGTTTTTCCAATTATTGGGCTGAGAGTCTGGTCCCTCCAAAAGTCAAGGAAATGCCTTGAGCCCCTCTAATTTTCAAATGCTTTAGTACTTAGGGGAAATTAGTGAAATTTTTAAGGAAAAATGAGAAGGGAAGTTAATAATTTGACTTTGCTTTGCTTGAAATTCTTCCAGTGTAGTGTCTGCCTTTGCACTTGTGATGAAAGTAAAGATTTAACACATCTAGAGTCATTATCCATCACATGTAATTCTACAACAACATCTACCTATCCTACCTACTTTACCCTACCATTTTTTCTTCTTTATTAGGGTGCACTTAGACTGGAAAACCCTTATCACACTTTCTTTTCTTTTACATGTAGAAATCTATCTAAGTCTAACCTTATTACATCCAAGGGCTCAGATTAAGCTGTTGAGCTCCTTTTATTTACTCTACCTATCTACTTATCTGCCAAAATTAAACAGTTTGGTCAGATTTTATTCTCTATCTTTAAAACATAAAATTCAAACATGAACAAGCCAAGCTTAAGCTGTTTGACTGTTCACCAATTTTGGCATAAGATACAAGTTGCACACAATTTTTTTATTACATAAGAGAAAAAAGTAGTGGCATTTAGACTTGCACACTTTCCTTGGCCTTTCTTTTGGTGGGGTTCATTTTCTTTTACTTTTTTGGCCATTTTTTATTCTTTTCACCCTTTGATTTTCTTTTAGGGTATACCCTCTTTACATTTTTTTTAATTTTTTTGATTTTTTTTGAAAATATGGAAAATCTTTACAACAAGAAAAGGTATGAACATATTGCATAGCCCATCAAGTCAATCATGAGATATGACACCTATTGGTATAGGAGTCTAACATACCCATTATGTCGACCCCTATTACGTTTAACCGCAATTGCATCAACATTCAACCCCATATATACCCCCCATTGGTTCATGAATCATAACACTAAACTGCATGCTTATACTACAGATTCCTTTGCCAGCAAGTTTTAGTGTGTAATAGTTACTCAGCAGCCAACACAATCTATTTCTTGGCAACTAAAATAATCAAGATATTGGGAGAAAAAATGAAATTAGTTTCATGAAATAATGATGAATCTAGTAGTACATTCAAAGGTAGGGACTGTTATAGAAGGTGACAAGATATTCTGATAAAAATTAGCATATGGCAAAGTCGTACATTTGAAGTCAATGAATGACTCTGCAAATTTTCAGAGTGTGAACAAAGGTAGAAAGCTCAAACACTTTGTGGTGCATATGATTCTATACTATTCCAGATTTGAAGGAATATATGGGAAATATTTTCATTTGAGTGAATCGTAGATGTATTCACAAAAACAATGGAAGAATTTAAATGTCAAGAAGAAAAACATTTGAATTATGCATCTTTTTGAAACAACAACAATATTAGTTGACCAACAATACAGTTTAATCTGGCCAAATTTATAATATTTTCACCTGTGGCAGGCGACCCTCAGCAGCGCAAATTTCTAGATGCTCTAAAGTCATTTTCATTAATACATCCATCTTATCTGCAACAACCCCTAGACTCTGGTTAGAAGAAGGTTTTGGAAATTCAACATTTTCATATAACCCAAAACAACCAAATGCGGTTAGAAAAAAACTTGTGAAAAAAAAGAAGAAAACCATATGTGGTGGAACATGCAATCCAGTTACTGTTAAGTTATAGCTCGATACCAGGCTTCCCAAGTTCTTCATTTTCTTCATCATCTTCCATTTCCATGTCAAATATGCACATCTTGATTGAGTCTTCATGTAAAATGTGTTCCCATTTTATTTCAACTTGGATTGCAAATAAAATAATAAGGGAATTTTGACAAAACTCCTAACAACGATGATCTGAAAATCTAGAATTTAATTACTAAAAAAAACAAATTTTAAACGTAAGAAATATCAGCAATGCATATTGGGATTTTTTTTAAAATGATCCTCACATCAATTTCAATAAACCTGCCCACCACTACCATAAGTAATGTACTACCAATAATTTCCCCAACAACATTGCTCTCTACTGTAAGCATGTTCTTAACATACAAGGCATTCCACTGTAAAACATAAAACAAACAACACAAAGACGAGCTTAATATTTCCCTGATTGAAGGAAATATTAGATAAATTAAAGCCAATTATTTTGGAAGAACCAACAAATTTTGTACATTTGCATTGATACATAAATACCAATCTTGAGATAAATAAAATCCGTGACTTCATGTGCTGAGCCATGCTCAAGGTTACAAATTAAAGTTTAAAATGATGCCAAAATATATCTCAAACTTTAACAATTTGTTATGACACATAAACAACCGTCTTGGATAAATTTTCTATTAACTCACTTTCTCGATAACGTATCTTTATTCAAAGGTGAACAATAGGGATGAATGTGATTAATTTTTTCCATATTGAAACATAATACTACATATAACAAAGAATCCTTTATGGACTTTGGCCATCATCTTCTATGGAGAGGAAACTCTGCTCCCAAACTCAAGTATGAAGATACAACATACTTATAGACAGAAAATGAGTAGCAGCTTGGAACTCATGTATGCTTAGAAAATTTTCTCTTAGTGCTATTTTTGAATCAATTGTACCAACCTCACTTACCAGATGGAGAGAATTGGTATCTGAAGATGCGGTTAAGGCAATAAAGCAAAGAGGAAAATAAGAATTTCAAAAAAATTATTACTTCAAGCTATTGACAGATATACAGGTATTAACACAGAACAGAACATAATAGCATGAATAAAATTTGAACACCTTGAAGCTAGTTAAAAGTAATGGAATAAGTAAAAATAGAAAACAAGATTGAAGCAATACATGAATTTTTCAGATCCAAGGACTTGTATAGCAAATCATAACTTAAGATGAAATAAGACACTCAAGAAAGCTATGGTATAATATAATTCTCCTCTTGAGAAAGAGAATTTGGAGATGGGTTTGAAGCACAACAATGAAGAGAAACATTGTTAGAGAAACATTTGAAATTACATTTAATGGTATAGTAGTTGAACAAAAAATGATTTATATACATATAGATATACAAAATTGCTTAGTAGTTCAACGGAACATGAATGCATTTGAAGGTGAATAAATATACATGTGTACAATAAAATTTTGCGATGTCATGTATATGTAAATGATATTAAATATCTAATCATGTATACATGGCGAGGCACGGCATCGGAAACACCAATTGATATCTATTGTGACCCCATGTTGAGAAAGGCGTTCTTGCCATTTAGCATGCATTTTCTGATGTGTATCTCTTTCATGTATGTGGATTTATTTTCTTAGGATTTTTCGGATCTTTTTTAACAAGGCAATAGTTGTATGCAAACGGTTCAGAGGCAATGTATATGGCGACAGGAATATCAGTTGTATATCCTGTAAAGTAAGTTCTTGTTGTTGAATTTCTTGGCAGCATTCATAGAGCATGTTTAAATAGTGTGAATCCATATCTGTTGGCCATGAAGAAAGAGAAATAATAATTGTTAGTGGAAACGGTTGATGAAATTGTACTAATTTTAGAGTTAAAAAATACTTAAAGTAAGCATAATTTTTTTTTGAACATTAAGAGCAAAACCAATATTAGAACAAACGTAAAAGCAAGTAAATGTGTATGGAACTTGGAAAAGGTTAAGTTTTGTTTACCATTGGTGAATATGAAAGGAAGAGTTTATTTTTGGATAGAGAGTACTCTTCTACATAGATTTCAATGCGAGCAATGATTATTCTTCATTTATGCATTGTAGATATGGATTCTTTTCCATTCGTGATATGCGTGAGAATGGAAATGCTGGATGGATTCAAAGGTCTGACAAAGATCTTACTCTTGAAATGGCAGTGAATGTTAAACCTTGGCGTTCTTTGGGGCTGATGTCAATTTTTGCTTTCTCTAATGTTATTCCTTGTGACTTGTGTATTGTTAAAGCCCATGCCATTCAAAGTGGTATTTTTCGACGTGAAAATCTTGTGATAGGGGAAATGGGTACATATTTTGGGTGTGAAATGTCCCATGGTGTTCCTCTGTATTGTTTAAAATTGACTACCATGAAGGACAAAAATTCTAGGGGCTTTGAGTCAGGTGCATAAAATATTGAAATGACTATGCCAAGTGCCCCATTTACAAGCCCTGCATTTACCCACAAATTTCTGGTGAGCATAAATTTTTGTTCATTGCATAAGAGAACCTTTACGTCTAGTTTTTCTTATTGTTGATGTTTCTCAGTGAAGTAGACAACTACTGACATGTTTAATTTCTTAAGCATTGTTTTATTATGCAAGGCAACTAAACTTTTTGTTGCATATAGGTGCATGGAGTCTTCAAATGTTTTTTTCTCTTCATGCGTAATAGAGGAATCTATCCTCGACATTAGGAGGTTCCAATCTTCAATTGTAGGTGTTACATTCCTAATATTTATGAGAATCCGGCGGAAGGAAACTTGGGAAGGGTCAGCACCTTGTTGGTGAAAAATAGTTGTAAGCATTACGAATGTATCAAAGCTGCACCAAAGTGCAGTGCCATGTGATGTGCCAACATACAGAGGAATGTCTTTCACAGGTGGCAGCTGGCCTAAATCCCCAATAAGGATAATGGATCGATTTCCAAATGGTGTATTTCGATGAAGGTGAAATGCCTCTCATAGGCAATCATCAATACGAGAAATAATTTTAGATCCGATAAAACTCATTTCATCAATGAGGATGTATTCTACATGGTGGAGTTGTTCTTGCAAGTGTAGGAGCGGTTGTCCTTCAAGAGGATGCATTGTTTAGATAAGGATGTGAAGGGAAGAGTTGATTGTAATGGCATTTATGTTGAAAGCTGCAATGCCGGTGGGTGCAAGTAGCAACAATGGGGTTCTACTTGTTGAGGAGTTTTCAATAACTGCACGTTGCAAAGATTTTATTGAAGCAGATTTTCTGGTCTCGGTTGTCCCTTGTATGATGGTTCTGGTTGGGGGTTTCGGTAGAGAGTTTTTGAAGTGAGAAATAACATTTGTGAATGCTTTTTGTTGGGTGGGAGATAATATTTGATTTTCGGGAAGGTTTGAAAAAGGACGATGTTGGTTTTGACTATTTCAGCAGTTCAATTCAATGAAATTGATGGCAATTTCTTGGAAGTGGAGAGGTAGAGAAGTATGAGACCAATTATGATTAACATCAAAGTCACGATGGCCAATGATTTCAAGGCTATCAATTTCGATGTTTTCGTCTGGGTGAAGATGAAAGAGGATTTACCATTCATTCATTTGCACGGGGTCAAGGGGGCTCTTAGGAGGGGTAGATCCAGGAGTAGATTCATCTTCGGATTGTGGAGATTGTGGGTTTTCATTTTCACGATGAAAATGCCATGCTGTATATGTTCCTTTCTTTTGTTCCATTGTGCAATTATTTTGTCATTGTTGGATCCAATGTCATTGGGTAGAGTACGGAAAGGGAAATACAATATTAATTCAGCTCAATAGAAAGTGGCACAACTTGGATCAATAGGGGAAGGGATTGTGGTGTATTGTGGCAAGATATACAATCATTGGAGGAGAAATTTGTTTCCATTGGTTTTGTTTACGACGAGGATAAAATGACCAAGAGCATGCAACTTCAATGAGGGGAAATGGATCTAATGAAGAAGGTCTATTCATGTATGCGAGAATAAAAGGTGGTGCTAAAGCTGTATTTTTAGAAGCATGTAGAACACATATGAATACAATTATATTAACATTTAGAGAAACAAATGTACTACTGCAAAGTGTGAGTGGTAATTTCTATAACATATGGCATAGTTCTTACACCCCAATTCCTCTCTCTGCTATGGTTTATGTAAGGAGCTTCCAGACAACCTTGACAGTAGGTGCTTCTAGAGCGACGTTGTTCAAGAGGTGTGATAACATTTGGCTTTAGATTTCTTATTTTTTTTTTGTTTTGGCTGCATATTTTGAAATATAGGTTAACACGACATGGCATGATAGAACTGGCTGGCAATCAACATTTTCTCTCCAGATGGAAATTAAATCGTCATTATGGACATTCAATATATCATTGTTACGTGTGGGCTTGTAGGTTTTCTAACCTTTGTTTTCTATGAAAAGTGAAGATGTGGGGTTAAACTCCCACAGTACTCCATAGCGACAACTGAGAACATTGTTTTTTTTTCAAAGACAAGAAGATGCATGACGCTTCCTATGGCATTGGACACAATTGACAAGCTCTTCATAGTTCTCTGTCTAGGTTGACGCGAAAATTGATGATGTGTTGAGAAGACATGGGTTGTGCTCTGTTGATTGGTGAAGTACAGATTCACGATGTTGGGGTTGTCGCGGATTCCAAGCAGTGACGTAATGGTCAAAATATTTTTGAGAATTGAGAACTTATGTTTCATTGTTCCAATTGAGGGCATCCATGTTTGGTGGATCTTGCAACCAAAGGAATCCATGTATGTGTGTAGATACTCTATGTTTTCATTCATACATGAATGCAACATTGAAAGTCCTTATTGCTCCAGATCTATTGTAAATTAATATTAGGTTTAAAGAGGAATGGTAATTAAAAATACCTGCACCAACAGTCAATTTCATGGAGGCCTTTTTGTAGGACTTCTTCAAGAAAAATTGTAAATATGTAGTGCATATATTGGGATGTTAAATGTGGATTTTTAATTATATTTTGAATTCTCCACTTGTAATGATTGTTTGAATTTGAGGGCACATTAGTAGGCATAATCTTGTGCAGGTTAGGCCATTTGGTATCAACAACATTGAGAGTGAAGAAAAAGGTTGGGCTTCCAAGTTTTGTGATCATGTCAGTTAGCTCATTACGACGCTTGTTCCAGAAAGAGCGTGTACCTCGTAGGGCTGAGCCAAAGTGCATGGCCTATTCGGGAATTCTTGAAATTGGGGAGTGATGAAGACATTGTCGGAAATCTGAAACACTTGTTGGCAAGTTGTTTTCAATGTATTTCCTAACAAAAACATTGGCAGTTGATTGGCTATGGTGGTGCATTAGGATGTTATATATGTAGTAACGGAATCTCAGATGTTGGCCAAAGCGATTATCATGGTAGCGTAAAAGGTGCAAAGCATATTCATGCATCTCAACTTTTGTAATTCTTGGTTGCGTGATCATGGCAATGCCTTTTGGGAAAAGTGTGGAGAATTCCATAGCAAAGAGGCCCTCAGTTGTGTATTCGTTCATAGGTGATAGAGATATTATAGGCCAATAGATTGAATTTGTTGAGTTTGGATCGGTAAAGTGCATATAAGCACGAATGTGATCAAGTTCACTACGCGAGTTTGGGAGACTTGGACCAAATGAAGAAGGTTGGATATCTAATGGAGTTAGCATTGCATCAAGATCATAAGTAGAATCAACTATGGTTTCCTAGGGTATAAAAGAGGACATGGCTAGATTATGAAGAAGATAACAAATATCCATAGGTTGATATGGTAGAGAAGAAATTGCAGATGGGCTGATTTCAACATATTTGTAGTAGGGATCATGAGTGAGTTTGTATTCAAGTGCTTCAAGTACACATGATTTACAGACAATGAATTCATAAGATGTTTCAGAAGGATTGTGCCTTCTAACAATTAGGATGTCCAATACGGAAACCAATCAAGTTTGGTATTTGGCAATAGCAGTGATGTCTTGAGGGAAGCTAAATGTATGGCCGCTATATTTGTATTGACCACCACAAGCATGCGTTACTTGTAGAATGGGATTTACATGTGCGATGAGAATTTCCTCAACCTATGTTAAATTCTAATAGACATATGGTTGTTCGCCAGGGTCCATGTTGTTCACATGAGTGAAATGATTTGTAGATTTAGATGATGCGCAACGAGAGCAAGAGAGGGCACCATGTGAAAGTTTTGTTTTCATAATTGGATATGATTCTTTGCATAGTGTGCAAACATGCAATGTAGAGAGGTTATCTATTCTTTGTATAAAGCAGTGATGTTCTTCATTAAGGGGGGGGCGGGGGGGTGGGGGGGGGGTTATATAGGTTTTGATGAAGGTGGGGTGAAATGGCATGCATATTTGGGAGAGCACTTGAGAAGGGAGGTGGTGTAGTGGAAGCGGTAATGTTTTTTCTATTTTTATAAAGAAGTTGTTGGCGTGCATTTATTGTTTCTTTATTTTGAGCATAAAGAAGGCGCCACCGTGCTTTTTTATATGCATTTTGATCGTTTGATAACATATCTAAGAAAGTACAAATAATTCCATGTTAGGCAAGAGGCGTGAGGAATTTAGAGTGAAACAAAATTGAGTTATGAATGCATATGAAATGTATGACATTTTTGTAACAATTTCAACTTTGTAATTGACTATTAGTAAGCGATAGAAAGATTTCAATTGACTTTGGCAGACATGTTGAAAAAGAGTATTGGGAAAAGAAATTCTTTTGTAGTGTCAAACATCGGTATCTATATTATGTAAACTGTAAAGGGGTAAATATACATATTTTCAGTTATTGAAAAAGAGTCTTGTAAAAGAAAGTGTCTGGTACAACAACATGGTTGTATTTTACAACGGTATGGAAAACTGATCTATACAGAGATGTTATTTCCTATGCATAAAAGTATCATTTTGTGCATATAAGGAGAGAGATCAAAGGCGAAGAATAATAGATCGTTGTGAAATGGTCAATGCGTCAATGTATTTTATGACCTCCTTTCATGCAGCGTCATACTGAATTTCTTCTGAATTTATCAGTATGGGTTGCAAATGCTCGACACCATTGTGGTAATGTGTTTTGATGGAAAGTGTCAGCAAGAAGTGGTGGCCTGAGATACGACCATAGATTTATTGAAGATTAGCTGGTTCAATAGAGAGGAGGAACAAGTCTTTTTCCATGATGCCCATTAGCTCATTTCCCACATCATTGAAGGCGGTGACATTTTTAAGGTGCCCGATGTGGTCATGTAATTCGAATTTATGTTTGTAACAATAGTCACATTCTGGGAACTCACCATTACACTTTGTACAATGCCAAATATTGTTAGAACGACGAACTACTTTCTTCATGCATTTTTTTCCATTGAAATCTAATGGACACACAAGAAAATAGAAGTTGTCCATGCGTAGAGAAGTCAATGTGGCACGAACTGAAACCCATATTACCTTATCAAAGACTTCCATGCAAGATATTTATTTAATTGTCTTATGTGGTAAAGCTCGTTTGGAAGCGACATTATATTTTATACTCAAATATGGAGATGAAGAGTTGTAGCCTGTATCACGGAACCAAGTATGGAGTTGTAGAGTTTCTTCAATGTTCGGATTTACGAGAAGAGTGGTAGTGGAGATTGTCCCTATGGTGATTCCATTAAATTCAGTTACCCGACCTCCTTTGACACTAAGGATTGGTGGGTTGTCAGAAGAGCATAATTCAACAAGTTCCTTTCCTATAGAGACACATTGATTTCCCCATATTGTTACATCAATGCTAAAACATGACTTGTCCTTCAATGTGAGTGTTTTTCTTAGTGTTTCAGTTCCATCTCTTCTTCGAATTGTTGAAGCAGGTGAAGTGGAGCTAACAACACCAATAACATCTACAATGGTATTTGAGCT